>CM077786.1:36202601-36367601 GCA_039737535.1 Lagodon rhomboides
GTACTGCTGTAAATACTGTGAATGTCTGATGATGTCATGACAACAATAATAATATAGAGGTTTAAATGTGGGTAATATCAGTAGTTTGATTTGATAGTGGATGATTTTATTTGTCTGGATGTACGGACTTATGCAGAGCTGTTGTCATAGCAACAAGACCAAACCGAAACCAAAGCTCCACAGACTCCACTCGTTCACTGCCGGCGGCTCAGAGTGGTTCTGGAGTGACTGTTAGAACTTCTCTCTGGACCCAAGTAGAATCTGTCTGTCTGCGAGAGGTCGACTCAGTCAAACCTGTCTGACGTGAACGGGCAGGAAGTTGTTTCCTCTCAGTCGAGTACCTGGAAACACCCACGATGCTCAGCAGAGCTCTGACTGAGTAGAACAATTCTGGTCGTGATATATCAGCTGATATTCTTTTATACACACAATATTTACATTCACACACATTTTTTGCAATGATCCCTTCTGACAAAGACACGTATGTGACAGAGGCAGAAGATTGAAGAGGTCAGTGCACTGACTCAGTAGACGTCACTGAGCTTGCAGACTACGGAAGCCCTGAGGGACAAAGTGGAGACATTTTTCTGGTGATCTGTCCTCTCAGTCTGATCTCAGTTGTTTTCTCTCCTGTGTTTGTGACTCCACAACTAATGAGAAAAAAGTCTTGCGAGGGAAATCTTTGTCAGGTCCACATTAATGTGTGAAGCTGAGTGAGAAACATACAATGTGAAGAGAATCTTTATTTTTCATCTGAAAGTGAAACCAACTAAAAATCTACAGAGAAACAAAAAACATTTAATTTGTGAAACCACAGGAAAAAAATCACTCATTAAAAAACAAAAAAAACAAACAACTGAGGAACAAATACAGAGAAAGTTTTTTTTTAACCAGTTCTCAAGTCCTAAACACAGGAGAGCAAAGAATCTGGATCACCAAAAGAAGAAAACAAACCCTCCACTTGTCCCTCTGGGCTTCCATACACAACAGATAAGCTGATACGTGATGCTCGGCTGCAGGATGGATCCAGACAAATTCTAACGTCTGACTCGATTGAACCAAGTTGATCAGATCATTTTGTGTTTCTTGTTGTTTTCTAGTGTTTGTGTTCATGACGGGTCACCCTGCCTGTCACTGCTGCACAGCTTCAACCCTTTAAAGACAGTTTGCAGTTTTGTAAAACGTGAAAAACTTGTAGGATGTTTGAAAGAAATAAACCTGGAGAAAGTGGAGGCTGATGATGTTTCTGTGTTAGAAGTTAAAGCAGCTCTGTGTAGTTTTATAGAAGAAATTAAAACTCAAAGGGTTTAATATTTACAATATTAATGAGGTAATAGCACAAACTGTCTCCATCAGTGAATAAACCAGGTGTTCTCAGAGGAAAGGTGGCAGGGTCCACCACATATAAACACAGTAAAACAGTGTAAAGTGTGTTGTCCTTTAAGGTTAGTTTGTTTATTCAGTTTTTTGAGGTTCTTGTACTTTACTCGAGTATTTCCATTTTCTTCTACTTGATACTTCCACTACATTTTACTCCATTACATTTATCTGATAGCTTTAGTTACTTGTTACTTTGCAGATTTCACGCTGCATCAGAGCTGAAGTAAAGTAAATAAGTGTGTTTTTGAGTTGAGACGGTGGACGGTTGTATTTTTCTGTTTAGAAGGAAAATAGGTGTCAAAATATTTTCTTTCTTTACATTTAGTGAGTGTGCTGTTAAGAGGCTAGCTAGTTAGCATGCTAACTGGAACCCAGAACTTCTTTGACAAAACATTGCTTCTTCACACTGTTCATGTTCATTAGGTCATTTTAAAAGTTTAAACTAAATGTCTGGACACATCTTACAGTCTGCACCTTTAAGACTCACTCAACAGGATGCTGTTCGTTGTGTTTGTGGCTGTAATGAACACTGTGGCCTGCAGGGGGCGACAGCAGCACTTCTTTAGTCGTGTTTCAGGGCTCAGCAGGACTTGAAACAATCATAGACTAAGTCAACTGTTTCTGTGGACCAATCAGAGAGGAGATGGATTGTAGACATTCAACAGAAAAACAACAACACGTCACTCGCTGTAGTTTAATATTTGAAGGAAAAACACGTCATTCTGTTCTCAGATAAAACTCAACAGCTCTCATGTTTACGTCAACCAATAGGCATCCGTTTTGCAGTCAGCTGCTGTTGCCGAGCAACCAATCATATGACAGATCATCATGTTGGACGTCTCTTCTACCGAGGATTCTTTGAGGTTACGTATGCACTCACACACTCACACACAAACATACAGTTATGAATGATCAGCTGGACCGAGTGAAGAGTCTCTGATGGTCTCACTGCAGCAGAACCTCTGACGGTCTTTAAGATCCTCTCACGCACAAAAATAATAATAACTTCAAACTCAGTGCAGATAATCATGTAGGTGCAACACCACTGCTCCAGTCACATTGAACATCTAAAGTCCTGCAGGAGGAACCATCGTCACTGCTGTGGTTGTGGTTCAAAGTCCTTGTTCAACAGAATGAACATGATAAATGTTAACATTAGTTAAATGTACAGATGAAGGATTTATGATACATGTGGATAAATGTTCAGGAGGTATGTGAGGATGAAGACAGTTCAAACTCTGACATCACCAGAGGACGGTCAAATCTGGACACCAGAGTGATTCAAAAACAAGCTTCAGGAGTTTTGAGGGTTCCATGGCAACCTTTACAAATCCACCAGGACTCTCAAGAACTTGTAGACTCCGTCAGGAACCTCTGGGAACTTGAGAAACTCATCAAAATTCTTTTGAATGTGATGGACGTTTAAAAAAACCTAAAAGAACCATAAAGATTATTTAGAGATTCTTCAAAAAATCAAAAAATGTTCCGAAAAATTGTCCGATCATCAAAAGCGTTCATCCAAGTCTTCAGAAAACTCAGACAACTGTTGGAACGTGTTCATCCACCAGAAGAAGAATCAGAAAGCTGGAAGAGGATCCTGTCTGATCATTTAGGAACCTTTCACAAATTAGCAGACCCAGACGTTTATCTAAACCCCACGCATGTTTTCAGCTTATTAAACCTCAGAAGAACCTTACAGAACAATCTTGAGATAAATTACAAGAGAGAGATATGTACATGTCACAACGCAGCAGAAACACTGGAAGTTTATCCAAACCCTTAGAAAGTCATAAGAACCTGGCACAAAATGCAGGGACCTACTGAAGCGTTGATGAAGGTTCTACCTTTAGACATTTATCTAAACTTTTAGATAAACAACACAAATCATAGGAACCTGTCAAAACACAGCAAAACCATTAGAAGTTTTTTCAAACCCTTAGAAAAATGATAGAAACGTCTCACATTATGCAGAAACAGAAACTGGAACTTATGAACCGGAGCTGAAAGTTCCTTCAGGAATCTTTGAGATCTTTAGAAACCCATCAAAGATGTTTAGAACCTGTTAGACCGTTAAAGAACATCAACAAACTATAAAATATTCTGCAGAAGATTTATTTATCTGCGCGATCATCTAAAAACCTACTGGAACTATTAGGAGTTCAATCAAATGTCAGAACCTGTCAGAACTGTTACACGTCCTTTAGAACCTTTAGGAGTCCATCAAATGTCAGAAACCTGTGAAAAGCTCCAAACATCTACCAAACAGAAATTATTGGAACTTGTCAGAATATGCAGGAATCTATTGGAACCTTTAGAAATCCACAAGAATTGTTCATCAAGAACCTGTCAGAACCTTTCAGGATCTGTCATAAGCAGAACCTTTAGAAGGCCTTTATGTGGCAGTAGGCCTCCAGTGAGGAGAACACAATGTACATCAGCCACAGGCTGAAGAACAGGCAGGTCGTGAGGATCTTGGGGATTCTGGGTCCGCCGAGTTCCCCACCGATCTCGGGCCGGCGTCGGTAGATAAGGACGGCGACACAGATGAAGGCAAAGACGGTGAAGAGTGTGACGGAGAAGGCCAGTGTTCCCGGGTCGACCCTGAACTCCTGGCCCTGAGAGTAGTGGTAGATGGCGGCGATGGACCAGGCCACGCCAATACCGAGGAAGACGTTCACAGCATTACTCCCAGTCACGTTGCCGATGGAGGCGTCAGCGTATTGGTCCTGGATGGCGGCCACCTTACTGGCAAAGGTGTCTGAAAGTGGGAGGAGAAGCTGAGTTTGAGTTGCTGCTAACTGTTGGTTAAAAGTTTTTTTTGTTTACGTGTATCATCAAGCAAATGAAGCGGCTGGAGGTCAGAAGTTAGAAATTCCAACAAGGAAATTCAGACCTCCGTCAGGACATCTCAACCAGATCTCTGGTTTAATCTGTCTCTCAGTGGTCAATCTGCTGGGCCAGATGTGGCCTTTTGCTTGTTTTGTTAGCCGACTAATTAGCACATTCATTAGTGATGTCTGCTGATAAGCACATGAATATAGAAGCCCTAAACAATCATGGGTCAAACTTCTTTCCTCCGTTTTCCCGTCATTATCACAGAATAACAAATATTGTTTTCTTGAGATCTCAAGGAGACAAACTGTATTTAACATGTTTGACTGATGACAGTTTAGGGCTTCAGTACTAAAATAGTCTTATTTTTAATCAAAACGTTTGAACCCAGACTGTTTAAGCAGACCGTATTTAAGAGAATCAACGACAACCTTCTGAAGAAATAAAATGGTGCATGTTCCTTTTCTTTATTTTTTTGCATGTTATTTCTTTATTGTTGAGCTTCAGTTAACTAATGTTGTCAATTCTGATTCTTAAATTGTAAAGTTGATGTTGATGACAGAAGCTGCCAAATGAATGTGATGGTTTATATCAGACCTGGTACTGATGTGCCCAAAGCCACGAACACCACAGCTGTGACGGAGTCTTTGAGTCCGACGGTGCAGCCGAAATGTGACGCCAGGTCACCGATTACTGCCGTCAGCATGCCAATGACTGAGATAGAGACGACAAAGCAGGCCCAACCGTTCCAGTAGTCGGTGGGAGGGACGAAGGCGAACAGAAGCTTCCAGAAGACAGTGAGGAAGTGCATGACGTAGTCAAAACAGGAGGGCAGCTTCTCCTCGCCACATTCATCACCATCATCATCACCTGGACCGGAGAGGGAGGCGGAGTCAGGGTCAAACTGACAGGAAAACAGAAACTTGGCTGAGGTCAGTTCTTACCAGAGCTCACTGTGATGGCTTCAACAAACTGCTCCCTCCAGGTGTTGGTCCCGATCACCAGGGCCAGGTTGGTCTTCTTCAGGAGTTTATCCACGGTGCTCTGCAAGACAGCGGGTTAATCAATAAAAAATGTTTCAAGGAGACAAATCTGTTTTATTTCGACAACAGTGAAACAGAATCTGATCGCACCTTGAACTCGTACGACTCCTCGATGACCACTTCCAGTTTGACATGCTCGCCCAGCGTCGGTCTGCCCATCTCTGCAATCCTCCTCTCCTCCTTCTCCTTCTTCGTCCAAACCTCCTCACCCTCCTCCTCTAAGAGAGAGACAGAGAGACACAATGGATTAATGGGTGGAGTAACAGTTGGACATATAGATAGATAAATGGACAGTGCAGATGGATGACTAGATAGATGGGTGGTTAATTAATAATTCGTCCTTCAGAGGGACAGATAGAACGAATGGACAGACAGAAGACTGATCGACAGATTGACAGATTAATCGGACCAATGGAGGAACAGATGGTAGACTTGCAGACTGAAGGGTGGATGAGCTGATGGATGACAGTACCTGTGATGTTGATGATGCTGGAGGGGAGCGGGTGGTCTCGTCCCTGGACCTTCCTGTAGATGTCTCTGCCTGAAGAGGTGAACACAATCTGAGTCTACTGAAATGAAACAGGTCAAATTCCTGATGCCAAACACAGAACCGGAACCAGAGGAAGTCCTGGACCATCACAGCCTCCACCAGCACCAACCAAAACATCATCTTTAAACTCTGATCAGAAGTAAATATCTGATGAACTAAATCTGATAATTCAGTGAGTGTTTAACCTCAGGCGCAGTGTGTTCACTCAGCTGTGTGGTGATGAAGCTGAAACTAACTGAGAACATCAACAACGTGATCAATAACCTGTCTGATCTGACATTCTGTGAACGTCTCTGCACAACGCCGAGAGACAAATGACCAAACACGGCTTCTGTCTGAAGCTGTGACAATGAGCCTCAGGTTTTAAAACAAAGCGTGCTCAGTGAGCTCAGGGGAGATGTTTTCCCATCAGCCTCAGCAGTTTAGGAGGTCTGAGGTTGAGTCACTTAAAGAAGAAAGCATCATCACACCACTCAGCAGTGACTGATGTGCAGCATTAATGCATGCAGTCAGGATGGTGGATGGTGACGGTAGAGTTCAGAAAGTGACCCAACACGTGACCCAACATGTGACCTGGGTGCCCATCAGGGAGTTGGATTATAAACTGTATCTTAATGAGACTCTGCTAATCATCGATCTGATTCGTAACGCCCACTGGAAGACGTCAGAAATTCAGCATCAGTGAAAGACTTTCTTTCCTGGTTCTTTCTTGAATGGTCGACTGCTTTGTAAAAATATTCTGTCTGCCAATCAAATCTGGATGGACCTGTAGACTAGACACAACTAGACAGTCCTACTACCAATCGGATCAGCGAAATGTGCGACGATTGACTTATCAAATCTGGACCGGAGATACTCTGTGATTGGCCCAACACAAACCAAGTCACAGTGAAATCTGAATGGAGGGTGGACCGACTCATCTGGGTTCCAGGCTACCTTAAAAGCATTCATGTTGAATTTCATGGTAGGAAAGTAATTTTCGGACAATACTTCCTACTACCCAGTTCTGATTCAGCCGGGGATCTCATGGGGGACATTTTATATCTGAAGGGGCTGTTTGTGCTTCCACAGTGATAAATTAGATCCAGCTGAGAGGTTTCACTGCGATGCATCTCTGTTATTGTTCACGTTGTTGCTCAAACACATTAAAACAAGCGTCTCCACCAATGAGAGGTGTCTTACCATTCAGCTGTTTGTCTAGTAGGAAGTCACAAAAAGGATCATTTAACTCAGCTCAACAATGAATCAGTAAAAAATTTGACATGATGTAAAGAATCAAAGATGGGGGTTCACCCACCTGTTTTGACGAATCCACCTAAAAAGCCAGAAAATATGAAACAAGATGTCAAGATTTGCTCTGATTGTGGCGATTCTTCACTTAAATAACATGAAAATCCAGAGAGGACATGAACCAAAGTATGTTTCAGAGCAGACAGAGACATATTGAATCAGACAAAATGACAAACAGGGAGGTCGGCAGGACAGAAAAGGGAAACAAAAGACCAGCTTACCGACTTCCTGAAGCAACACAGCTGAAGAGAGGAAACAGATGAAAGAGAAGTCAGAGAGAAAATGAAGCAGAACAACAAAACAGATGAAGAAATGAAGGAGATCTGATAACAGCTGCAACTTTTAGTCCAGGTCAGAACAAAATCATATCTTTTATTTATATGCATTCATACTAAAAACTGTCCTGATCGTTCTCACCGAGAGTCAACCTGTAACCTGTCCACAGGTTTGGGTTAAAGGACTTGTGTTAAATCACCATCAGTTAAATCAAGATGAGGTTATCTACGCATGAAGCAGAGGAACCGTAACTTCACAGCAGGAAGTCAACAAGTGAAAGTTTGTTTCTACTGTTAGTGTCAAATTGAATAATGTTTAGTGTTGAAGACAAAAACTGTGAGTAAAAACAGGGACAGTCAGGTTAAATACGACAAGGATAGACAGAGGATACCTGTCCAAACCTATCCAGACCAGTCTTAACATGTCCACATCTGTCTGGACCTGTTACTTCCTTTCCTTACATGTGTTAATCAGTTGTAATCAGTCCCAACATGTCAAAACCAGCTGAACATCTTCAAACATATCCAGATAAACCTGACATGAAGTCTTTTCTAAAAGGTCCCATCCTGTCCAGATCTCTTATAACTTGTGCCAACCTGTCCAGTAATCACCCAGCGAGTCCATACAACCTGACCTAACACATCCATGTCCCATCCTGTTCTGACCCAGTTAGTCCCTGTCAGTCCAGACCGTTTCTAACCTGCTCAAACTGGTCCAGTTGTATCTCAAGAAGTCCCGAGTAGTTGTAACGCACCAAAACCAGTTTTAACCTGACGTCACCTTAATCAACTGCTCCTGACCAGTCCAAGCACCTTCAGTCCCACCCTGTCCAAACCAGGTCAATTAGAACCTGTCCTGACAAGTCTCAATCTGTCCGGAATCAATATAAACAGCCCTAACCTTCAACTTGTCAGGTTTTTAAATGAGTATCTGTGGAGACACCTGACCTGTCTCACCTGTAGCTGCAGTTTTCATCTGAACACTAGAACTGAAGGGACGAGTTACTGCAGCAACTACATGATGGGGCATTCAGACCAAACACATTCTAGATTACAAACAAAGTCAACGAGGAGACGAATGGATGCGGATTGGGATTTATTTGTGGAGGGCAGCGCGAATAAGGCGAATCACACTTGAGTTTAAATTCTTCAGCTCAAGCGAAGATTTGGTGTGACGCTGTTCATTCTGACGTCCTGACATTCACGTTGGAGGGGCAACGGAAGAGAGGATAATAATAACCGATCGTGTCTGAATGATAACACATCTACTGTACTGAGACAGGACAAAAAAGGAGCCAGCGTGAAGGAAAGTGAGTGAGGAAGTCGGACTACCTAGTAAGTCATTGAAATATGTCTCAACACAGCAGAGTTGTGATCGATCCGAACTCCATTCAGGGAACAAACATTTTAAAAGTAGTTTGCTTGTTGTCCGGCCGACAGACCTGATGCAGCGTTCAGAGTTCAGACTTTGTACGAGCCAACATTATGATGTTATTTGAGCGTCTTTTGATCCGTTTATTGAGTCCGATCACAATAATTAATTAATTCAGTCTACGTCTACCTGCTGGACACACTTACTATTTACAGATTTACTCACTAAAAACAGACAGACAGGTGCTCTGCAGCTGAGATTCAACACCTGAAGTTGGTGTCTTGCCGGGAAATCCTGGCACTGATCCAACAGGTCATTGATCTCGGCACTGATCTGCCTCAGGTAGCGCCGGCAGCTGCAGTCACCCTGAAGATTACGGTGAATTTCAGCCTGCTGGGTGCTGCGCGAGTAACGCGAGTGAAAGTAAACTTGTGTGAGTAACACAAGGTGAATATTTGGCCTGAATGCACCATAACTGCCACACGGGGGCGACAAAGGGTCCAGATGGTTTAACCAATCCTAGCTGATTCTAGCTCTGACCAACTGGAGGTCCTCTGATAGAAAAAGGAAGCAGTGACAGCAGCAGCAACAGGTGTAAACTGAACAACAGCAGGAAAAGAGTGCCTCAAGAGAGTTGAAGGAAAGGTCAAAGGTCATCAGAGAGGTCGAGGTGCCTCTTCACACCTGTCCATCTCCTGTTCCAATATGGCTGCTGCAGCTCTATGAAGAAGCTGGCCTGCTTATCGTACTCATCGTGGTCAATTATTCTAACGGCTACGGTCTTCCTGTGGACGAAAGAGTACAGACAACATCGGCACGAGAGGTCAGGAGTCATGCATTAGTTCAACAACACACATTCAAACATGCCGCTGTCACATGTCAGTCACCGTGACAACAGCATAGCGACAGAGACGAGGGGGGGATGACCTCATCAGGTCTGCAGGGAGGAGGGACTGAACTCTGTGAGGTTAAAGTCACAATGACAAAAAACCGTCTCATTATGTAGACGCCAAATAAAAGGGACAGTTCACTCAAATCACTTGAAACGTTCATATTAATCGATTCTGTCTCATTTTATTATGTCTTTTTTAATTTCTATTTGAACCAGACTCTAAGCTCTGGACTTGAGTCAGGGTTTTTTTTGTAGTCGGATGTTCTCCATTCAGAGTGTGGTGAAGAAGTTGTTAGCAGCTCCTGTCTGTTGTGTACCCATGGATGTAATAGATTTCTTAGATACTGAAGAGATCTTACGATCTTTCACTTTGTGAAACACTGTCTTCAATATATTCTGAACCATTTGGGCCAAACGTTAACCATAAAAATATCTTTTTCTTGCATGGAGAGCAGAGTCACTGTAGGGATCTGTACTCTGAGCTCCTTCATTGTGACTTTAACTGTCCACAGACTTGTTGAGGCTCCTCCCTGTGAAGTCATGAGGTGAGTTTGGATAAACAGAGGTTAAAGGTCATGAGTGATGGGGGCGGGGTCACAGCACAGGAAGGCGACGCCCCCACCTTTCCTCTCACTCATCTCCAGCAGCCGAGGTTCTCCGATCTCTAAGAACAAGTTCTTGTTTTTCTCATATTCTTCATCATCGATTATATTGATCTGAATGTTTTTGCTGAAACAGAAAAAAACAGGAAGGTTGTAGAAGCAGACGTGTGAAGACGTGTGAGGATGATACAGAGGACAGAAGGTGGATGGTGTCAGAGAGGCGGTGCTGCTGGAGGAGACTGCAGAGAAACATTTCCTGAGAAAAGACAAAGCATGTGACCACTGAGAGCTCTGATGGCGACTGACACAATTCACCTGTCTGAAAGTGAAGTAGTGGCGTGAAAGTCACTGGTCCTAAAGCACAGATTTACTACAACACATGTAACATCATTAATGAACCTGTCAGACATCCTGACAGACCTGAGACCTGCCGGGACGTCTGGCCTCAGCTGGAGGCGACGGTCACAAAGAGAAGTGATGAGTTTCCGTCACAGATGATTCAACGATCAGAGACCCGATGACACAGTTTGTTCTGCCTCCGAGTGTTGGAGGCTTCACCGGGCTGCAGGCCACAGCAGCCCTCATTGGACAGATCTCCAATGTGTGTATGTGTGTATGTGTGTGTGTGTGTGTGTGTGTGTGTGTGTGTGTGTGTGTGTGTGTGTGTGTGTGTGTGCCTGCAGCGTGGAAACTGAAAATCGCCTTCATCCATTTCCATGTTTATTTAATGTCAGCAGATTGATGGTTTGGAGGTTTTGTCTCAGTGGTTTCAGGACACAAGACTCTCTCAGAGACGGAGAACGGATTCAAGAATCTAAATCCTCATCCAACGTGATGGTCGAAGTAACAAAGTACAAATACTTAGTTACTGTCCTTCAGTAGATGTTCTGTACTCTTGAGTATCTCTGTGTCTTTCCATCTCTACATCTGAACTTTCTCCTCCTCACAGCTTCAGAACAGCCTCGTTACTTTAGTTTGATGCATCTGAGCTGAATAATGGATTATTGTTATTTCCCAACATCAGCAGACTGATGTCAACCTATCAGAGCGCATCACGCACGGCAGACGCAGCGAGACGAGACAAAGACGTAAAAGCCGTAAGAAGCCGTGAACAGACAGAGAGGGAGGCTGGAATGTGGAGAAAAGGCGTGTTAGTGTCTCGTATCTGCAGAGAGTTTCTGATTTTCTCTCTTTGTTGCTGCTCGGGACGCTTTACAACCCAACATGTGTCTATGTGACGTCCTGGGAATGAGACTCAACAATCAGCTGTCTTTGTGGTGCGTTCAGGAACAGCTGGGACAAATCCTACTGATTCTACCTTTAACTTTAATAGTCTTTGAATTATATTAACATGACGTGAGCTTCAGTTAACTTTGACCGCAGATGTCCTTCAGAGGGAGACTTTTTTACTCTGATGCTCTGAGGACATGTCAGAGCCTGTACTCTATTACTTTACTGGAGTAAAGAAGCTGTATCAGTACTTCTACTTTTACTGGAGTAAAGAAGCTGTATCAGTACTTCTACTTTTACTGGAGTAAAGAAGCTGTATCAGTACTTCTACTTTTACTGGAGTAAAGAAGCTGTATCAGTACTTCTACTTTTACTGGAGTAAAGAAGCTGTATCAGTACTTCTACTTTTACTGGAGTAAAGAAGCTGTATCAGTACTTCTACTTTTACTGGAGTAAAGAAGCTGTATCAGTACTTCTACTTTTACTGGAGTAAAGAAGCTGTATCAGTACTTCTACTTTTACTGGAGTAAAGAAGCTGTATCAGTACTTCTACTTTTACTGGAGTAAAGAAGCTGTATCAGTACTTCTACTTTTACCGGAGTAAAGAAGCTGTATCAGGACTTCTACTTTTACCGGAGTAAAGAAGCTGTATCAGGACTTCTACTTTTACCGGAGTAAAGAAGCTGTATCAGTACTTCTACTTTTACTGGAGTAAAGAAGCTGTATCAGTACTTCTACTTTTACTGGAGTAAAGAAGCTGTATCAGTACTTCTACTTTTACCAGAGTCTGTTTTTACACAAGTATCTGAACTTCTACTAGAGGACAGACTGTGAGGACTGTTGACTCGTCTCTGGCCCGGACAGACGGCCCTGTACTGACAGCTGTCCACCTGAGATCGGATCACTCAGGTCGGATGTTTATATCAGGTGTGAGCAGGAGGTTGTAGTGACGAGACCTTTTCCTTTGTTGTAGCAGCATCCGAGTAAAAACCAAAAGCAGGGATTAAAAGAGGCCAAGAAGCAGAGTCGTTGAGTTCTTTGTGTTCACAACCAGCAGAGACACTTCAGCCCAACGGTCACTGATTTAATGTTGATGTAAAACACTGATGAGTGGAGCTGTGTGTGCAGAACAGCAGTAAGTTCGCAGTTTTACAAGAGGCAGATCAGTTTTCTGTGGAGGGAAACAGAAGTTAAAGTGAGTCGTGTGGTGAGGTTGGAGAGGTGGCTGCCGGCCAGCGACGACCACAGGGGAGGTCGTCGCTGAGAGGAACTGGCTGCAGTCATCTGTCTGCTTTACAGGCTGAACGCTCGACGATGAGCAGGATCCTGCTGCTGCTCAACACAAGCTGCCCTAATAAGGCAGAGAGCGGCGTGATGTTTATCTGGCCGACACACAAGGAGCCCGTCTGGACTAACAGCACGACAAAAGCTATCTGACACGCAGAGCTGGAAGTCAACTCACACTCACTGAAGAATGGTTTGAGAAAAGATGGAAGTATGAGTCAGAGAGGAGACAGAACATCCAACTGCAACTCCAAAACTAATTAAAGGACCACGCCACACATTTAGTTCAGCAGCTCTGTGAGGCTGTACTCTCAGCTAAGTGCTAACATCAACATGCTAACACGCTGATGTTTACGCTCATTGTGTTCAACTTATCAGTTTAGAACAGTGGTTTTCAAACTGGGGGGTTCGCCCCCTAGGGGCCCCGGAGTTATGACAGGGGGGCGCGGCAAGGCTAAATATAAATGATGTATCGTTCTTCTGCACTGCTAACTAGCAAATCATGGACACGTTTGTGAGAGGACTGGCAGGTAAACGTAGAGCAACAGATGAATCTACACCAAAGGTCACTATTACCAAAACAAAGACAAGAAAATATGGCGAGGCATTTCTCACCCTCGGCTTCAGCAGTACAACATTGGGTGATGAGGAGAGACCACGGTGAGTTGTGTGTCCCAGAACAGTAGCTTCTGACAGCATGAAGCCGAACAAAAGAAGATGCCACTTGGAAACGTGACATCCGAGCACAAAGAGAAGAACATTGATTTCTTCAGAAAAAAAACTTCTCAACTGTCGTGCACAACAGAGTTACTTTACTAAAGCAGCATCTGTGCCTTCAGATGCTCAACGCGCCTCCAACAAAGTAGCTTACAGAGTTGCTCAGTGTAAAAAGCTGCACACAAGGAGGAACTAATACTGACTTCCACCATTGATATGGTTCCAACTATGCCAGCAGACTAAAGGTTGTTCCACTGTCAGACAACACTATCGAGGTGCATTCATGACAAGTAATGACAAGATACGACACAACTGTCCTTTTCTGCAGGTGGATGAAGCGACTGACAGTAACAAAGACTGTTTATTTATAGCATACGTCAGATTCATTGATTTGCTTTTCTGAAAACGTGTAACTACCAGAATCACTGCAGACGAGTTGTTCAGAATCAATGACACTAACTTGACAGAGGCTGATCTGAAATGTGAGGACTTTGGGGACATCTGCACAGATGGGCTCAGGCAATGGCTGGGAAACGAGGAGGGCTGCAAGCGCTAATGAAGCGCGTCACAGTGTTTTTTATCTGCAAAGGGGGGCCCTGCAGAAAAAGTTTGGGAACCACTGCTTTAGCGTGTTAGCATGCTAACATGTGCTAACTCTCAAACAGCTGAGGCTGGTCATAAACCAAAGTATTGAACATATTAACATGTTGACCTGGTGATGGACTACATGAAGTTAGCGGATTTATCTTCTGGAGACAATAAATGTCTGTGATGGTTAACTTCAGTGTCCCACCACAACCGGTCCACTCAGCTGTCTGACCCAGTAGAACAAGTAACACCAGTCCTCAGTGAAGGTGTCGACTGGAGGATCCACTGTTATCACATGAAGTGGGAAAACATCACACTGTGGTCTTACAAAGGTTTCTGGGCTGCATTTGACCATAAGCTCCTGAACAATCAGAAGTGATGGATGCTGGTTTGGGTTCAGGTTAGTTTCCTGAACTTGTCTGAGCGTGAAGCTCCATAAACACTCTAACGGAAGTGGCAGCGTCGTGTCACACAAAGAGTTCTGCTGTAACCCGATCAGACTCAAATACTGTGGTCCACGTAAACAGCAGCAGTGCGAAGCTCCTGTCGTACAGAGCAGCTCTGATAGCGCCCAAAGATCTTCTCTGGGAACTCTCGAGGATGTCGAACACATCGGGCTGGGAAATGTGTGTGAATAAATCTATGAAATGGCACCGGATTTACGCCTGGTATATTAAAGGTCTTATAGGGGTCTGGATCTGGATGTGTTCTCACTCTCGTCATTCAGATCTGATCTCTGTCCTCTGTGACGGATTTGATGTGGCTGCAATTCAGTGGCAGAAACCACAGAGTTTTGTGGATTGTTGTCGATTTAAAGGAAACTGTATAAACTTTGTGAAACGACGTCCGCGTATGTTACATTTAAGCCACTCCTTTCTTCAGATACAACATGCGTACAGATGTCAGCACCAGGGGTCGAGCCTTTTGACGTTTTCAGGACCGATACTAATTATTAGAAATCAAGAAGTCTGAAAACTGATATTTGGGACTGATATTAAATTGTATTCAAGTACAATTTAGAGGTTGTTTCCTCGAGTATTTCCATTTTCTGTTACTTTATACTTCCTCTCCATTACATTTATTTGAAACGTATAGATTCTGATTACTCAGTGTTTACAGGGACTTTGTGTGAGAGGACGCTGCATCAGAGAAATGTTGAACCAACACAAACTGAACATCGCAAAGGAGGAGTTCCTGCAGGGCTGTTGGATCAGAAGGTGTACGTAATAAAGTTAGCAGCTGTGTGAGGAGCTGCTGCTGCTTCAACACAGAAAAATATCAAACAGGAGAAAATGAAGGTTTTAGTCTGATACAAGTTTGTTCCTACAAAGAATCGATGGTACTGGAGGTATTAGTATTGATAAGTGACTGTCGGGGACTCCAGTCGTCCAGTATCCAGCTGATAAGCGATCGGTCTATATAAGGCTCTGCAGCAGCTCATTCTGAGTGAATGTAGGGCAGCGTCCTCATCAATAAAGAGAAACAAAGAATGAGCAGGGCACCTTTTCCATTTCAAGACGCCGTCCTCTCCCTCCACAGCCAGCCGCTGTGTTTATGCTCTGGATATAAATGTGTTGTCATTACATTCCTGCTGCCCGCAGACATGGAAAGAGTCTGCCTGCAGCCACTATGTGAGGCATGTTGACCTGGAGCTAACGGTCACATGACCGCGAGGAGGCGGAGCTTTGAAAGCACCAGGAGCAGAACGACTCTTCTCTCATTAAATCCTTGTTTTAACCATCACTGCCTGCACTGTGTTTTATAGTCAAACGATTGGTGAGTATTGATCCTCAGTACAGCGAGTGTGGAATATATATGTTATTATAAACCATAACGTCACTAGACTGTATTTCATTTGAGCAAACTTTTCTGTTCATGAGAAAATTCAATTACAAGTAATTATTTTGACCTCCTGAGGGGAAATTCAGGGGTTACAGCAGCATGAGGACACAGAGAGTACAGAGAAAAAGAATAACTATAAGGAAGTTCATAATTAAATGTGTATAAAATAAGAACAGTATCAAATCGAGTGCAATTAGACGCAAAATGACGGGCAACAGCAGTACATACAGTCTCTACAGCTAGTGTTGGACTGTAACAATCTCAAGTAAAGTCAACATGAGAGTGACAAGTTATTTTGCAGACAGAAGTGTCTGAAGTGGTTCATTTCGGGTTTTGGTACCAACACTCAGGTGTCTTATCGGCATTGGTCAAAAAAATAAAAAAATAATGTTTTGACATTCAGCCCTGAAATATACACAAAACAATAAGCATACAAATTTCAAAACAGTTTCAAGAGTGAGAGATTCGGCTACGCAACTAAATCCAGCACGGCATGCGAACAGAAGTTGAACCAAAGCTGTGTCAGCTCTACTTTCCCCTTTAAACACACCGACTCCTTCGACTCCCAGCTGTGTCTCTGGGCCAGAGAGTGGACCGGCAGAGTGTCGCCGCTCCATGACAACCTGGCTTGGACGCCACCAGGCTGCACGTTGAGGGGCAGCCTGCCCAGACTCAGCCCTATCTGCTCTGCAACAGCCGATGTGTTATTGGTGGTACTATTTTGTACGTCTTTCATATATAGTTCTCACGGCCTGGAAGGTGAGGATGCATCGTAAAGACAAGACACTCTCAAGAAATAAACACCTGATCTGTGTTTGTTCTTGTGAAAAGAGCTATGAGTACTTCATTAACATACATCATCAGTCAGCACCAGAAAGATTTTACTTACAAGATCTCATCGTTCTCAAACTCCAGGACTCCATGTGTGTCCTCAAAGTCCTCACCGCCTCCTTTAGCCGTCCCCTCCGTGGTTTTATATGGCACCACCACAACACCGCGAGCCCCTGAGGACCGGATCACCTTCACCTCCATCACCCCGACGCTCTCGCTCACAGTCACCACCGGCTCCTCGAACGTAAAGATTCCTGCATGGTCGTCATCAAAGATGGTGACTGTGGCTGTGCATGGCAGACCTAAACCTGCGAGGGCGTCCACGTGGTTTCCCTCATACTCATCCGAGCCCTCTGATACGACCTTCACATTGCTGAGATGAACCAGGAAATGCTCGTCTTCCTCAAAGATATCATCATCAATAATGTCAATGCGGATTTCCTTCTCGGTCTCGCCTGGTTTGAACACAACAGTTCCTTCAGTGAACTGGTAGTCTGAGCCGGCGTTCGCTGTGCCGTCTTCAGTCCGGTAATCCACTGAGACTGTGCTCGTCAGGTCTCCACCACGACGCACCACGTTCAGTGCTACACTGCCGCAGTTCTCCAGACACTGGTAGCTACCAGGGTCGAAGAAAACCTTGGAGGTGAAATCGTTCACTGAGACCTCGGAGCAGATATCGTGCTGGATGGCTCTCTTGGCTTGGTCAGCGGCATGTTTCTTCAGGACGTTGCCGGCTCCTGTCATGATCCTGGTCGCCTGACAGCGGTAGAAAGCACGACTCTTCTGTTGCTGAGTCAAAACTTGGTAATTGGCGAGCTCCATCAATTGCTCCATCTCCTTCTCAGGATGTTTCTGTTTGAGTTCCTTCAGGATCCTGGCCACCTCTCTGCGGGCCTCCTCCTCATCCAGCTCGTTAAAATCGAATCCCGCCTCTTCAACATGCGAGTTGAGGACTTTCCCATCCATTTCAATGTCAACCTTGGAGGGAAGCTCTGGTTCTCCCTCTGTTTCGATGATCATTCCTTTCTGCTTCCCTGCTCTGTATCGTTTGTACATGTATTTGTAGAAGAGAAGTCTGCGGTCGGCAACATAAGCGAGTCCAACACAAATGGGGAAGAAGAAGAGTGTGAGCAGCCCCTCCCATATCTCAACAACACCTGGAGACGAGACGGCGAGGATCAGGTAAAGCCAGGTGTACGCAAATATGCTCCAGGTGGCGGTGACGAAGAACACCCTGAGGTGCTTCACCTTTCTGGTCTCGCCTTCGGGAATGACGGATACACACAAGCCAATGATGACAAACATGTTGAAGGCGGCACTTCCTACGATGGTGTTGGGGCCCAGCTCGCCGGCGTTAAAGTTGTGACCGCAAACCTCCACGACCGAGAGGAGAATTTCTGGGGCGGAGGAACCCAGCGCCATCAAGGTCAGGTTGGACACCGTCTCGTTCCAAATGCGCACTGTCGTGGTGACCTTCTCACCGTTTGGTTTCTTGATGGTGATCTGCCTCTCCTGGGAGGTAATGACCTCGATGGACGCCATGAAGCGGTCAGCGATGATGGAGACGCCCAAGAACATGTACGCCAACCCCACAAAGTAAATTGTGGCTCTGGCGAGGCGGTCAGTGAAGGCTGGGTTAATTGGCTTCCATATCGGCAGGATAACACCTTCGATGCATTTGGTATTCCCTCCACATGTGGTGCGGTTACTGAGTGTGTTGTTGGTCAGAGTGGAGCCTCCTGCTGCAGAATATGGGAGTTCAACTGAGATGATGGTCAACAAGAACAGCAGCTGACAGGTGGAGAACAGGGACGAGGTCCTGGCTTGGCTCATGTTGACACTCCCTTCAACCTGAAACACAAAGACAGAGACGTCAGTGCTTTTGGTTTCTGTCTGCTCATGTTTGGAAGCTGGAGGACATGAACATGACAGGCTGAGATTGTTCTTCTAACAGTCTGACAGCATCACAGGAACCAGTCCTCCAGAGAGCTTTGGGCCAATAACAACGTCCTCGTTGTCTCGTTCAGGAGACGTCTCACTCTGAGTGGCTGCAGGAAGACGACGGTGGAAACGTGAGTCGGAGTCGGAGAGAGGAGTTTAGAGCTGCAACACCTGACCTCTGGAGATGTTTGAGAGTGAGACGTCTCCTGAACGAGACAACGAGGACGTTGCTGTTGGACTAAAGCTGTCTGGAGGACTGGTTCCTGTGATGCTGTCAGACTGTTGAAGAACAACCTCAGCCTGTCAGAGACTAAAACACTGTTAGTGGACCTGACTGTGACGTCACAGAGGATCAAACTGCAGCTGAGGAGATCGACCGGACCGGTTCTGAAACCTTTGATAGTTAGAATCATTGACACAGCAGAACATGTGAACATGAGCCCGGGGTTAAAAACAGCAGAATCCCCTTTAAGGTGAATTATAACTTAAAGATATTCATTGTAGTTTCTCAGTGATGACTCCAAAAAAGCTGTTTTGTCGTAGATTTTGTTTAGTTTTTTAATAATTTAACATGGACAACAGTCACACTGGTGTGTTTATAGCAACAACTATCGTAAAGTAAAAAAGAGAACATTAAAGGTACAGAGTCTGTGTGGGTTTGATTAGTTCCTGAACTCTTTTATACAAAGACAGTTGAATTTAATTTGAATATAAATGAATCATGAAGTCATGAATCACGTCAAAAACTCCTCCACTCATTACTCCTGCCAGTGTTTTGTTTCATATTGTTGAAATTTGCTTTGGACGCTTTAGATTTGAATTGATCTGTGAAATGTAATCAAGAAGTTATTATTATAAAGCAAATAATCACTAGTTAAAATCATTCATTAAAGTTATATTTAATTTCCGTGCGTCTAGAAACTTTTACAACAAACTCCATTCATTAACATTAATATATAATAATGATTATGATGGTTATAAGTTGTATATTTTTGAGTTTATGATCTTTTCAAAAATCTGATTTTTATTTATTAAGAAATAAAAAAATAGCCTTTTTTTAAACTCATAAACACTATGAAGGACACAATAAACACTTAATGCAACAGTAATACTGTAACATCACCGTACACAGTCTACTGCCACACCGTATATATACAGTGTCACCACATGCTGCTCCTGAACTGAAGCGTCAGTCAAAGATCAGAAACCTACCGTCACTTCAACAGCTTCTGAATCTGACAGGGAAAAATAAAACTAAAGAAACGTATCGATCAGAATCTCCACAAAAACACCAGAAGAGTTTTCATCCTGGAGGAGAAGAAACTCTGAACCGACCTCCTGTTTCACACCAGCTGAACAATAAAAGCCTGTCAGAGGACGTGGAGACGAGAAACAGGACCGCCGTCTGAAAACAACTGCCACACTGCTCCTCCTCCTCCTCCTCCTCCTCCTCCTCCTCCTGCTCCTCCTCATCCTCCTCCTCCTCCTCCTCTTTGGAGTTTATCATCCGTCTCTTTAAACTACATGATATTTCTACTTGTGGAGCTTCAGCCTCACAGTTTAACTGTCCACCAGGTGAAGAGAGAAGATGACACCACAGCAGATAATCACAGAGATTGATTATGTAAGACGTGATGAGATCATCTTTCAAACAAGACTTTTAATCATAGAGTTATTGGGCTACTTTAAAACATCATTGGACCAAAGGTTTTTACTATCTGAACACTGTGGAGAGAAAGAAGACGAAACCTGCCGGATCAACAGTTTGATTGTGTCAGCTGCAGTTTGACGTCGTGCTGATGAACTGATTGGTTCTGAAGCGGCTCCTGAACACCACTAGAGGTCACTCTATCTGACTCTATCTGACACTTCTGTGTCAGCTCATGTCTGATGCTTAGAGTTTATGCATTAAGTCACATGGAGGTGATCAATAACACTGATTTAATCCTATACCGACAGTTTGCTGAAGGTCGAGCTGACCCACAGGGTCCAGTCCTGCAGTCCGGTATCTGCAGACAGGAACATTACTACGACTACTCGATGCAACATGACTCCATCGCTGGAGTCAAACCACTGCGACATTATTTCAACAGTAAGACAACAACAAGCTCGAGATCACGACATTGTTCCTGCAGTACTACTACTACTGCACGGCAGCGGACCTCCAGAACTGCAGAACCTCTGCAGAGAACAGTTATGACCATCAGTACTTCACTGCAATATTATCTCATTAAAATAACTGCTGAACGTCATCACAACATTATTACAACATAACTTCACTGGACCCTGAGGACTTTAAACTGCTTCATCATCATCATCATCTCCTCCACAGCTGGATGAAAATCTGCTCCTGATGAATAAACTCAGTGAATTCTGCCCCTTTTTGTCCCTCCTCAGAGCCGGTACTCACCTCTGGTCCTGACGCAGCAGCAGCAGAAGAAGAGAGTGTGTTCAGGAGGGAGAGCTGCGTCCGATAACCGCTCTAAATTTAACAGAAACAGACATTGTTCTAAACATGGCTGCATAGCTGCCTGTGAGCCGCTTATCGTCCCTGTCCCAGCGGGCCATGGCCATACAAGGCCCTGCGGGGCCCGGGGCCATCCAGCAGCTCCTCGTCCCGCCGACACGTGGGGGAGATAACGGCTAACAGCTCACAGCAGCTCGGTGACGCCGACCGGCCACAACAGGCAGGAATGCTGGGATAAGTGTCCCATCTGACATCCGAGCAACCTTCACAGCCGCAGAGATTTTCCACTCGTGGAGGAGGTGACGTCCAGAGACCTGCAGGGCCAACCGGGCCCCGAGGAGGGCCAACAGGAGGTCTGCCAGCGTGAGCTCCACCACAGGTCATATGACAAATATCAAGGCGAAACAAACTGCTGAACATTCAAACATTGGACTTTTTAATACACGATTCCCCAAAACATTCACAATAAAGATATTATCATGACATCTGTCGAAGATGTGAAGTCGATGCTGTCAGTCAAATTCATATTTTACTTTGTTTACTGTGTTTTTGCCTCAGGTGGAGAATCTGTAACCACACCTGTACAAAAAGAACAATTACACTTAAACTGGCAATAGACACATTTCAGACAACAACATCCACACGTCCTCCCAGCCGGTCGAGGCAGACGACCGTCCAGCACCGGGTCCGGTTCTGCTCCAGGTTCCTGCTGTTGAAGGTAGTTTTTTCTCACCACCGAGTGTTTGCTCACAGGTGAGTTTGGTTCAGACCTGCTCAGTTTCTCATGAGATGACTTTTGTTGTGAATTGGCACTATACAAATAAAGATTGATTGATTGATTGACATAGATTGCCCTAAATGGTCACAGGTGGAACATATTATTTCCTACATTGTCCCATGAGAGCGAGTTATTTATGTAACTTTCACAGAAAAACAACCAAACAAACAAAAAGATCTCGAGAAAATTAGATGAATTAATTGATTATTACAAGAAAACAAAATAATCTTCCCTCTTGTTCCTTTCAGCTTCATGTCTATCAGATCAGCAGTAACATGGCAGCATGCAGTTCATGACATCTCCACAAGGGGAGCAGCTGATTTAAGATGAAAACATCAGATCAGATAACTGATGGATTTTGATTTTGAAATGAACGAGAATGAAAAATAAAGTAGTTTTTTTTTTTACTATTTGAGTATTTTGACAAAACTTCTAATGGAGTTCTACCGTATGAAACGAAAGGAACAGTTCACTCAAAACATGTAAACTCAGTCATCCTGAGTGACAGGTGTTGTCTAACTGTGGCAGGTGGAGCAGAACACACATTTATAAACCTGCAGGAATAACAACATCTTCCTGCTCGATGAGGAAAGACACAGACTGAGTGTCTAGACTGAGCCGGTGGAGAAGCAGCTTCCTGTCCTGTACCGGACCAGTTCTACTCTGGCGCCTCCCTCAGGACAAACTGTAGTATTTGCTCCTTCAGTCGTCTTGATGTTTTATTTGACCATCAGTTTAGTTTTCTGCTGTGTTGTGAACATGAACCCATCAGTTTGTCCTCCAGAGTGGCTGCTAACGTATCCTGTTCTCCCTGAGCGATGTCTGCAGGCTGCAGAGCCTCTGGTCTCCACCAATCAGGTTGCTGTTCCTGAACTGCAGAATATTATGATGTCACAGTGAAGTTGACTTCGTCTTCTAAAGTCCTCCTCTCCTCCTCCTGATGGTATAAAGTCCTCCTCTCCTCCTCCTGATGATATAAAGTCCTCCTCTCCTCCTCCTGATGGTATAAAGTCTTCCTCTCCTCCTCCTGATGATATAAAGTCCTCCTCTCCTCCTCCTGATGATATAAAGTCCTCCTCTCCTCCTCCTGATGATATAAAGTCCTCCTCTCCTCCTCCTGATGATATAAAGTCCTCCTCTCCTCCTCCCGATGATATAAAGTCCTCCTCTCCTCCTCCCGATGATATAAAGTCCTCCTCTCCTCCTCCCGATGATATAAAGTCCTCCTCTCCTCCTCCCGATGGTATAAAGTCTTCCTCTCCTCCTCCTGATGATATAAAGTCCTCCTCTCCTCCTCCTGATGATATAAAGTCCTCCTCTCCTCCTCCCGATGATATAAAGTCCTCCTCTCCTCCTCCTGATGATATAAAGTCCTCCTCTCCTCCTCCTGATGGTATAAAGTCTTCCTCTCCTCCTCCTGATGATATAAAGTCCTCCTCTCCTCCTCCTGATGATATAAAGTCCTCCTCTCCTCCTCCTGATGATATAAAGTCCTCCTCTCCTCCTCCCGATGATATAAAGTCCTCCTCTCCTCCTCCCGATGATATAAAGTCCTCCTCTCCTCCTCCCGATGATATAAAGTCCTCCTCTCCTCCTCCCGATGATATAAAGTCCTCCTCTCCTCCTCCCGATGATATAAAGTCCTCCTCTCCTCCTCCTGATGATATAAAGTCCTCCTCTCCTCCTCCCGATGATATAAAGTCCTCCTCTCCTCCTCCCGATGATATAAAGTCCTCCTCTCCTCCTCCTGATGATATAAAGTCCTCCTCTCCTCCTGATGATATAAAGTCCTCCTCTCCTCCTCCTGATGATATAAAGTCCTCCTCTCCTCCTCCTGATGATATAAAGTCCTCCTCTCCTCCTCCCGATGATATAAAGTCCTCCTCTCCTCCTCCCGATGATATAAAGTCCTCCTCTCCTCCTCCCGATGATATAAAGTCCTCCTCTCCTCCTCCCGATGATATAAAGTCCTCCTCTCCTCCTCCTGATGAGATAAAGTCCTCCTCTCCTCCTCCCGATGATATAAAGTCCTCCTCTCCTCCTGATGATATAAAGTCCTCCTCTCCTCCTCCTGATGATATAAAGTCCTCCTCTCCTCCTGATGATATAAAGTCCTCCTCTCCTCCTCCTGATGATATAAAGTCCTCCTCTCCTCCTCCTGATGATATAAAGTCCTCCTCTCCTCCTCCTGATGATATAAAGTCCTCCTCTCCTCCTCCTGATGATATAAAGTCCTCCTCTCCTCCTGATGATATAAAGTCCTCCTCTCCTCCTCCTGATGATATAAAGTCAGGTGAAGTGTTGTAGTCCACAGAACAGTTCTGGAGCTTCACAGTAAAACAGAGTTGCAGCATTCTGCTAAACAACTGAAGCAGCTGGAGACTTGATTTAAAACAGAGAAACAGCCAAAGAACCATCAGATGTCTCCATACAGCTCGTCTGCTGTGATGTCTGTAATGTAAAGTGATGTGAAAAGACGTTATTTCAATCAGGAGAGACACGTGAATGAGAAAGTCAAATGTTTCTTCTGACAGATGATGTGAGATGATGAAGTGTTGACAGAAAGTCTTTGGCTCTTGGACTCTACAGGGAGATTTTGTAATGGAGGTCCGTCTGCACGTAGCAGCAGCTCTATCCACTCATATACACATATTTACAGATAATAACTCAAATAAGACAAATGACAAACTTCAATGATGAATGACACATCAACAAAATACAAGCTGTGTGAACAAAGATCATCATTCTGATTCTCTATATGCATGTGTGTGTGCAGCCTGGTTTTATTGTATATACAGGCTGATTGTTGTGAGAAAACAATCAGATCACAAAGTTCAGAAAACTGAAATCTGAACGTTCAAAACATATTTAAAGATATTTAAAACCACTGATGTGCAGCACATTGACCCAGAAGAGACAAAACACCTCAACCACTTCTGTTACTGTGGGTGTGTGTGTGTGTGTGAGTGTGTGTGTGTGTGTGTGTGTGTGGGAGAGAGAGAGAGAGAGAGAGTGTGTGTGTGTCTGTGTGTGTGTGAGCGTGTGTGAGAGTGTGAGAGTGTGTGTGTGTGTGACTGTGTGTGAGAGAGAGTGTGTGTGTGTGTGTGTGTGTGAGAGAGAGAGAGTGTGTGTGTGAGAGTGTGTGTGTGAGTGTGTGAGTGTGTGTGTGTGAGAGAGAGAGAGAGAGTGTGTGTGTGAGAGTGTGTGTGTGTGTGTGTGTGTGTGTGACTGTGTGTGTGTGTGTGACTGTGTGTGTGTGTGTGTGTGACTGTGTGTGTGTGTGTGTGTGTGTGAGACTGTGTGAGTGTGTGTGTGTGTGTGTGTGTGTGTGTGTGTGACTGTGTGTGTGTGTGTGTGTGACTGTGTGTGTGTGTGTGTGTGTGTGCGTGTGTGTGTGTCTCCTACAGAGACACTGAGGAACCAGATGTCCAGAACCTAAACCCAGGATAAAGAGGTTGAGTGAATGTGGTGTTGAAGGTGTGGAGGTGGATCAGTGAGTCAGAGGAGACTCTGTAGAAGGACAGAGTGCCAGCAGGACAGTCCACATACACTGCTGCTCTGTTAGAGACAGAGGAGGAGGAGGAGGAGGGAGGAGGAGGAGGAGGAGGAGGAGGAGGAGAGGTCTGTTTTAATGTTATTGTGATAGACACAGTAACGACCACATCATCAGAGCACCTCAGACTCCAGGACTGATTATTCAGTCCAAACCAACAGTCCTCGCTGTATCCTCTCCTGCTGATTCCTCTGTAACTCACTGATATATGAACCCATTCCTCTCCACTCGACCTCCCAGTAACAGCGACCAGTCAGATCATTTCTACACAGCAGCTGGGGCCAGCTCAAACCTCTCTGGATGATCAGGATATGGCTGCTGCTCTGACACAAATGTCACCTTCCTGTTGTTGTCAGACAGTTTGAGGCGTCTGTGTACTGTGTTTGTGTCGACTGTGAGTTCACAGACATCTGATGGAGAGAACAAGACACAATACAGCAGCAGTTTATCATCTAACACAGCTGATGGTTTATTTGTTGCTTTATTAACAGACTGACTGTTAATTAGATCAAAACTTCACAATGACTCATCTTTTTGGATCTTCTTTCAAACTGACAGTTGAATGCAGATACACAAGCTTTAGATTTAAACTACTTTAACATGTGCTGCCTTGTTTTCATCAGTCAAAGTGAACACACACTTACACTTCCTCACACCAGGTTTCAGCCTCTGCTCTCCACCATGTTCCACCCTGGAGGAAGAAACAAAGTCAGAATGATCCTTCGAGGTTCCTCTTCGACTAAGGACATTATCTCTTTGATTCCATGTTTCACAGTTGTCAGTTCAGCAACATTATCCAGCTCTCTTCCCTGATAAATGGTCAATTTAAAAACTCCTCATCATGACTATTGTCTGCACTGTCTCCTCTTTCACTGTCGAGCAGTTCGGTGAAAGTTTCAGTCATATCCACATCTTCTCAGTACCTCATGTACATTGTAGACGAGGAGGCTGGAATGTTAATTTCTGAATGTTAAGTCATTATAAATGATAAAGAGCAGCTCCTCAAGTGAATGTGTTCACCT
This sequence comes from Lagodon rhomboides, assembly GCA_039737535.1. Classification (NCBI taxonomy): domain Eukaryota; kingdom Metazoa; phylum Chordata; class Actinopteri; order Spariformes; family Sparidae; genus Lagodon; species Lagodon rhomboides. The sequence continues at coordinate 36,229,091 of CM077786.1, forward strand.
GCTGTATGACTGATAATGACTTATTATCCTGTGATCAGAAAAACTCACTTTTCAGCCAAGAAGTGAGACCGATTTAAAAACCTCTTCAGATTTGTGTTAGTCCAGAGAACACTTCCAAAGGAAATTAAACATTTCAGTAGCAGGCACAAATGGGTTCAGTCTCACGAAATATAATGGTCTTAAGAAAAAAACAAAAAAACAGGATTTGGACGAGAGGCTGAAGAAATGAAGAGGACGAACACAGAGTCAGCAGGTGAGCTCCTCTCAGCTCCTTTAAATACAGCAGACAGAGTCCACAAACCAGAGGAGAAGACACAAATATACAGCTCAACCAAAGAAATCTCCTTTTTACAGCTTCATTCATGTTTCAGGAAACTGTGACGCTTCATTTTTGCCTGCTGACATATTTAGTTGTTGTTGACGTCAGTGGTTACAGATGTTCTGTTCAGTTCAGACTGACGGACTCTGTACAGATGAAACTGTTTTCAACTGGAAATCAGTCAGACTAGTTTAAGAAACACATCTTTTTTCTTTCCCTCGTTCAGTTTCTGTCAAACACATCAGTTATTAACTGCAGGCAGCTGGTTTTAATATTATTGAGTATTTTACATGTTGTGGCTGAAACTGTGGTCGTAACAGAAAGCTGTGACACAATGAACAAGATAATTAGAACCTTCTGCTCAGCTTTAGTCACATGCACACACTTCCACACACAATATGCCTCAACTGCAAGTTCCTGTTAGAAACATGATGAGGAATCAGTGATTAGATGATTGAATAAAAACAGTTTCTACCAGACACCTGACATGTAATACAGTGAAGAATGTGACTGACATGGAGAATGTATCAAACAAGACATGTTTCTAAAACCAAGACTACAGTTTGAACCTGAACTTTTGAGCCAAAATAAATTAGATATCTACAATTTCATGAAGAATGGGAAAAGTCAATTGGCTGATGAAGACCAAGTAATGTGGCTGAAATCTCTAACAGACTTTGAGCTTACATTGTTTTGTCCACTACTCTTCCCAAGGTCAAGAATGAACTCTGAAGTTTGTATTGTGGTCCATTAACGCTGAACTATATTTGTCATAAATACTGTATCGTAGTCATCATTAAATGATGGACAGCAGCTGGTGGTGTGATGTCAGTCATGAGGTCAGTCTCAGGGTGGACAGGGACTCTCAGCACATCAGTTACACTTTGTCCACACTGGTTAAGAATTAACTTTGAAGTTTGTAAAATAGGGAGGGATCGAGAGAAAGAAAAAGAGAGTGTACAAGAAAAAAACTGCCCATCACCTGTTGTGCGTATTCTCTTCATGTCTGTGACATATTCCACAGATCTATATCAAAATTGTAGTGAAACGATGGCATGATGTCCATATGACTGTCTACAGCTCATTTTTAGGTCCATTTTTGTCAAAAATGGCGGTGCTGTGGTAAAAATGGGCGAGACTCAGAATCTCTACATGACGCGCCGCTGCAGCCTCACTGGACAAGCAAGTGAGAAGCACGACTGATGCCGTTTTGCCTCCCACACTGCTCACCCAGCCAGGGTGTCCAGTCTGGTTCTGTCTTCACTGTTATCAGTAGTGCTGCTGGTTCAGACTGTGAACCAACAGTCCTCAGCCTGTCAGTGTGACAGAGAAACAGTGTGAGAGCTCTTGTTGTCTGTTCATACCTGAGAGTCTCCAGTCTCCAGTCTGGATCCTCGAGTCCAGCTGACAGCAGCTTCACTCCTGAGTCTCCTGGATGATTGTAGCTCAGGTCCAGCTCTCTCAGATGGGAGGGATTTGATCTCAGAGCTGAGGCCAGAGAAGTACAGCCTTCCTCTGTGATCAGACAGCCTGACAGCCTGGAGACACACACACACACACACACACACACACACACACACACACACACACACACACACACAGGACAATGTATATCTATCAATGTACAGAGACAGACATTGTGTGAATTACATCTGTGAACTATGATTTTGTTTTTCTGTACATGCAACATCTACATCTACTAGGGGATCCTCGTCTTCCTGATGTTTTTTCCCTGTTAAAATTTTTTTTCAATATGGGAAGTTTACCTCACAGTCGAGGGTCAAAAGACAGAGGATGTCACTGACGGCACAGATTGTAAACTGCCCACTGAGGCAATGTGAAAATCATTCGGGATTGAATCAAAAATTGACAGCAGACGTGCTGTGATATCAGAAAAATATTTAAAATACAGTCAGCTGCACTGGAAGAGCTCTGTAACCACATTACAATTGATAAAGTTGTGGAAAGTAAAAAACAAAAAAATGAACACCATAAAAAGGTCTGTAAGATATAGCAGTTCATAGAGCTGAGGGGCAACACAAAGTCATTTGATAAAACTCTGTTTGTCATGACATCTGTTTCATGCACATTGATGAAAAAAATAACACAGATTAGAGCTGACATGGTGATTGATGAATATAACTTTACTGTACATTAAAATAGATTATGTAATTTCTGAAGGACATTGTATACCTTTTAATAATAATACACAATGTCCAAAACTCATACAAATGTTTAATATAAAGTACCTTAAGCTAATTTAAACCAGATGCCAAGCAACAGTTGAGTGGTCATTTAACAGAAAGTGAAGTCAGACCTGAGTGTCTCCAGTTTACAGTATGGAGTCTTCAGTCCAACAGACAGCGACTTCACTCCTGAATCCTGCAGGTCGTTGTTACTCAGGTCCAGCTCTCTCAGACTAGAGGACTGGGAGCTGAGAACTGAGGACAGAGCTTCACAGCTTCTTTCTGACAGATTACAGCCACTCAGTCTGAAGGAGAGTTAGTGATACTGTTTCTGTCATCCACAATACAAAATACATCAGTAGATGTTTAGACAAATAGTGTTTTGCATACTAGCATTTTACGTTCAATTCAATTTCAGTGATTATATCCTCACGTTCAACTTGCTGTCCATGTCATGTTTGTGTTTTGTCTGTCAGGCAGTTCAAATTACTTGTCTATGTACATTCATCTTATCTATTAGTTTGCCAAGATATTGAAAGTGTGTACTGGAGAAAATGAGACACATTACATACGTATCTGCAACTAAAGACCTGACAGCAAATTATCTGGTGTAACATGCTGAAATCAGCAGTTACAACACACAACACTCTCTCAACTGTCTCCAAAAGTTAAAGCTGCCACAATGTCAACAATAGTAAAATAAGCAAAAAGTACTCTGATCAGGATTCTTGGCACAGATCATCGATGGCTAGAGGCAGAATCGACCGATACCGATCTGATTAAAAGGTTTCTTTACCTTATTGTCATCTGTATTTGTTAGTTATTAGTTGCATAATAAAACCACCATTAAAATGCTGAGGAAATAAATAATTACAATTATCTTACATTGATTTAAAGACAGAAATAGATTTAAAACAAAATGAGAATATATCTAAACACTGTTAAAAGAGAATTTGGGAGAAAGTCTGTATCTCATTCTCATTTGTTTCAGTCTTTGATGTCTTTGTGTTCTGAAGCTACTGCTCCACCACCTGGTCACTACTTGCACCAGGTTACTTTCATCTCTCTCAGAAGATCGATAAAATGTCCACTGATGTAAATTGCCTGTAACTCCAAACTCAAGGTACTTTTACCTCCAAAGAGTACTTGGCTAAAATACTTCAGTACATTCATTTTGTGTAAATGTGTTGTGTTGTCAAATTAAACTGCAGTTCAGTGTTCACCACTTAATGTTCCTCTGAACTCTCAGTACTGCTGTGTGTGTTTAGCTCCACTGTGAGCTTTTAGCTCCGTCAACTGTTACATCTGTTAGCTCTCATGCTGTAGGGCTCATAACAAACAGTGTGGCGTTGTCCCCCCACTGGGGCTGAATGAAAATGAGTTATACTTCTATGCAATCTAGCTCAGTTGTTAGTAGCATTGCCTTGGCAATGTGCATCAGTGACTTTGTGTTGCTATTTGTTCAAATATCAACAATCATTCTCCAGAATGATTCACCCCACCTTTAAAAGAACTAAAGTGCAACAGAGTGTTTTTCTGTCATGGCTGCATTAATGTGCAGAGCTACAATGAAACTAATGAAACAATACAAGTATTTCAATTGATGAACTAATTGAAATCTAAAACATTCATTAGTTGATCCTACACATGTGATATACAGTAGTTCATATCTGCAGTTATCTGTTCACTTACAGAGCTTTGTTGGAGGCTTTGACCACTGGCAGCAGCCTCAGAAGAGCCTCCTCTGAAGCACAGTATTTCTTCAGGTCAAACACGTCCAGATCTTCTTCTGATGACAGTAAGATGAAGCCCAGAGCTGACCACTGAGCAGGAGACAGTTTATCTGTGGAGAGACTTCCTGATCTCAGGTACTGTTGGATCTCCTCCACTAGAGAACCATCATTCAGTTCATTCAGACAGTGGAACAGATTGATGCTTCTCTCTGGAGACAGATTCTCACTGATCTTCTTCTTGATGTACTCAACTGTTTCCTGATTGGTCTGTGAGCTTTTCTTCTTTTTCAGGAGGCCTTGAGGGAGAGTCTCATTGGTCTGCAGTGAAAGACCCAGAAGGAAGCGGAGGAACAAGTCCAGGTGTCCATTTGGACTCTGTAGGGCCTTGTCAATAGCAAACCTGTGAACATTTGTCACAGACCTTTTGCTGATAAACATTCTGATATGTTCACCAATGGTTTGAGGGAGCTCTGACATGACATTCTTGTTTTTGTTAAAGAGCGACATCTTTACATACAAAGCTGCCAAAAACTCCTGAACACTGAGATGGACGAAGCTAAACATCTTGACTTCATCATTCTTCCTCCCACGTTCCTCCTTAAAGATCTCTGTGAACACTCCTGAGAACACTGAGGCTCCTCTGACATCAATGCCACTCTCTTTTAGATCTCTTTCATAGAAGATCAGGTTGCCCTTTTCCAGCTGGTGGAAAGACAGTTTTGCTAATGACTCAATGTACTGAATGCACATGTTTTGGTCAAACGTTTCGGTCATATTTGTCTTGACTGATAAATCTGAAACTCCAGGAACTCTACATACATCTCAGTCAGGGTCTTGGGCAGCTCTCCTCCCTCTCTGGTCTTCAACACATCCTCCAGAACTGTAGCAGTGATCCAGCAGAAGACTGGGATGTGGCACATGATGTGGAGGCTTCGTGATGTCTTGATGTGGGAGATGATTCTGCTGGCCTGCTCCTCATCTCTGAATCTCTTCCTGAAGTACTCCTCCTTCTGTGGGTCAGTGAACCCTCTGACCTCTGTCACCACGTCAACAAAATCAGAATGAATCTGATTGGCTGCTGCAGGTCGTGTGGTTATCCAGAGGCGAGCAGAGGGAAGCAGATTTCTCTTGATGAGGTTTGACATCAGCACATCCACTGAGGTGGACTGTGTAACATCAAAGTCTGTTCCTTTGTTTTTATTGGTCGAGCAGTTCAGTTGAAGGCGGCTCTCGTCCAGTCCATCCAAAACAAACACCAGTTTGAATTTACTTCTGTCATAGTTGGTGTTTCCTGATGACTGCAGAGTCGTAAAGATGTGATTAAGAGCCTCTTCCTGAATGTCTTTGGTCTCTCTGATAGATTTATGGATCAGCTCTGTCAAACTTAACTTGTCTCCCTTCCATAAGTTCAGCTGGCGGAAGGTAAAGGGGAATATGAGATGCACATCTTGATTGTTTTCTTTGTTTGTCCAGTCCGACAGAAACTTCTGGACAAGAAATGTTTTGCCAATTCCTGCGATTCCATTGGTCAGCACTGTTCTTATGGATCTTCCTTTACCAGAGGGGCGTTTGAACATGTCACAGGGTTGAATTGATTCCTCTGTTGTTGGCTTCACCTCCATCTGAATGACCTCATGCTGTTTGTTGATGTTTACGTCACCTCCAGCTGTGACGTACAGCTCTGTGTAGATATCAACCAGAGGTTCCTTCCTCTGTGCCCACCCCTCTTGTGCACAATTAAACCGATCCTCGAGGTTTGACTGAAGCATTTTCTGGTAATATGAGATGGGTTGTGGCTTTGGTACTGGAACAATCTCATCTGAGTGACAAATAGAAACAAAAAACAACTGAAATGCAGGATTTTAAATTTACAGTTGGAGAAAGATGTCTATGGAAAATATTGTAACAGTCTGATATCTGTAGTTGTGTTAAAGTAAACTATCTTAACATTAATAATTGATCACATCATTCTCAACCTGATGTTACAGGCTACGGTAGCCAAGAAAAACCTTTTACCTTTTCAGCCTAGACCTCTTCAGATTGATTTTAAGACTTTTAAAAGCTTCTAGGGTCTTTTTAGAGAAACTGAATCAATGCATTATATTCAGTGTCTTTCAGAGCTGCAGATACTTTGATACTGCGTCAGTCTTACTTTTAACTTTTCCAAACTAAAAACTGGACTTTGTCTTTCAGGGCTTCCGTACATACCAGAGAATACAGCAGCTTTACCTTCACTCTGAGAGGAAGAAGGTCCTCTGTTCTCTGGAGTCTCTCCAACATCACCAACATTCACTGACACTGAGACAGAGGTGAAGACAGAGATTATGGCTGGGTTGCACCAACAAGGATTCATTTAATCTAAAATCAGATCTAATCTGAGTTTAGTAAAACTAGGTTTAAAATGAGTTAATCCAGATTTTAAATGAAGCCGAGCTCTGCTGCACCATTAAAATGAATCTCTGCTCAGTTAAACAATGTTTATTTCTGTGAACCAGAGCACCATCAAACCTCCATCCTCTCCAATAACAATTACTGATGCTTCAACCTTTTCTCCTAATTATGAAATCAGGCCTCTTTGTTTTTCTTTGCTGAAAACAATGAGCTTCTGTACTGAGAGGCCTGTTCCTTTACAAGTATTGTGTCGTCGACTCACTCTCTTCTTCTGAAAATTATGTTAAAATAAAGAATGTGACTGACCTTCTGGTCCTGAGCTGTTGGCTGACAGACTCTGCACCAGGTCATTCCTCTTGATCTTCTCTAAAATCTTCTTGGTCACCTTCAGAGCTCCATCAAGTGTAAAGGTGTTCACCATCAGATCCACTGTGTCCCGTCTTTCTGCTCTCTCCAGCCTGGACTGTTTGATGGGTTGGTAGCCTTCCAGGATGTCAGGCAGCTTCAGATGCCATTTGAAATCCTTGAACTCGTCAACTTTTAGATCCTCCAGAGTGTTGAAAATGTCCTCTGGTGTCATCGTGGCTCCCTGCTAAAGACAGGCAGTGTTATCACCTGAAGGAAAACCAGCCAGACTTCCATCAGCTGGGAAACATCAGTGAAGACCGGTCTTAACTGTTGAGATGCTGCTGCATTTATGATCTGACACACTGCGACCTGTACTGACAACAGACACAAACTGCTAACCTTTTTATTCTCTGCTCTGCTGGCAGAGATGATTAAAACACAGAAACATGACCCTGGTTGTACGGACTGACCAATCAGTGGTCTGCAGGGTTTTAACTCCACCTTTTAGTATCAGATCAGTGTGCTAGCTACGTCAACAGGACAGTAACACACATGGCTTACTTCTCGCCTAAAATGTCTTCAGACAATTCTTCAGAAATTTCGCTGAGCTCTTTTCCTGATATAAGAGAAAGTTTCCGAACCAGACACCATGTTTGTCCAGTTTTAAATATACACGGCTCACGAGTGGCATTCGTCCAATCAGGTGCAGCCAGTGAGTGTTTGTGTGGTTGTCTGACGGTGTAGCCTGTTTTGGTCAAGTGTTCAAAGCTGGGAAGCGTCCTGTGCTCTGGTGTCAAATGACGCCCCTGTGGACACGAACCAAGACCGAACATAGTCTTGAGTTTGCAGCCTGAACAAATTTATAGTCTACTAATGTTTATTTTCAGGCTCAGCTGGACAATAAAGTTGTAAAGCAACATGACAACATCGCTCTGTTATTGTGAGCTAACGTTACTTTGACATGTTGGGAGATGATGTGGTGATAAGAGTGATACAAACACACAGCAGGACCTGACACTCCCTCATCTCTCAGCAGGAAAATCAGCTCAGAGTAAAATCAGCAATTAAACAAAACATGAAAAGACTCATTTTCTTGAGAAAGTCACATTTCATAAAATAACTAGTGAGTTAATTCATGAACATTCAGAACTTAAAACAGTCTTCATTCAATTCATCACTGCTCTCATCCACAAGCTGATGTTGTAGTTTCTTCATCAGAGGTGTGTCATGTTACCTGTCACAGTTCTCACCTGTTAAAGTCCAGATGAGGTCAAAGAGTCGTTCTTCCTTCGTCTACAGACTCTGACAGACGCTGCTGGTGTCTGTGTTCATCTGACCGACAGCCGTCACATCCTCATACCTTCAAATACAAATCCAGACACATCAATGAGGTGAGAGCAGAAACCCAGTGTGAGCTGTAGTGCTGCCAGTCAGCAGCAGGTGTCAGTGTTACAGAAGGTCTGTCAGTCAGCGCTCTGATGGGAGAGATTTCACAGCAGTTAGACACACTGACAGAGATCCAGAGTCCAAACTGCAGGAACAATGAAGCCCGACAAGAAGAAGAGAAAGAACAACAGGTTGATTATTGAATGAGGGAGAGAGAACAGTCTGTAAACTCATCGTCACAGTTCAGACCCGGGAGATTCTGCATCGATGCACTGACAGAACATCATCAGGAGTTTGCAGCCTAAACAAAATTACAGCCTACTAATGTTGACTGTTGAATTTCTGACCCTCGGCTGGATGATAAAGTTGTTAAACTGTCATGTTTGTGATGTTTGACACATTCAGAAAGTGTCCTGTCTCACAGCTGCTATGTGAAAACAATGTTTTGTAGGTTTCAGCACTCGTGTAAAGCAGTTCAGTTTAATGTAAATGTACTGAGGCGGGTCACACTGATACTGGTACTGAAACGATGCAGCTTTTTATATCTGTAAAGGACTTTCTGAATAAAAAGGGAATTTAGATTTAACTGACGCTTGTATTGACTGAGGACGACACATTGAGATTTAGTGAGAATCATTTTGCATTTTAATCATTGACAGAAGAATCTTAATTGAATCCTGGGGCCAGTGAAGACCAGTTGACACCTCAGGCAGTATACGTCTGATTCTATGTTCTGTAGTTAGAAAACGTTTCAGGTGTCTTTGAGTCAAAGATTAAAAAGTTTGCAGGCTGTCAGACCATGTTCAGACACTCCCTCATCTCTCAGCAGTGAGTCAGCTCAGATTAAAATCTCACCTGTTTCCTGCTGCTTAATAAATCAAACTAAACTTAACACGAAAGGTTCATTTTAGACAAAAAATAACATATCATAGAACAATTAGTGAATTAATTCATGAATAATTAAAACAGTAATTTACAGTGTTGAAAGAATTCATCACTGCTCGTCTACAAGTTCATCATGTGTCCACAAAATATAACAAATGACAGTCTGTAAACTCATGACAACATGTGACAAACACAAAGTGCATCAACAAAGAGACAGAGAGGTCGACTGAAACCAACAACACATATCTGACACACATTTACAAGAAACTGTCTCTAATATCTGGATCCTTTCATGACACACATGACTACACTGTCAGAAATGGAGGATAAAATGTTGAATTGACTCATTCGATAGGCTTAAACTTTCTGACGTCACTGTGTCACATGACAAACAAACAGAGCTCTGACTGAAGGAAACTACTGAAGCTTTATGACGACAGATTCACTAAAAGATTTAATTCAAACATCTCACAGTTTACTGTTTTTGAAGTTTTTGGCTTCACTGTAATATCTATGAAATGAATGAAATGACATTCTGTCTTTGGTCTGCTGGATTGTTTAAAGGCTCTACTAATATACTTTGGCTGTTTATTGTCCTTCAGGCTTTCAGAGGATTCCAGTTTAATGGAGTCATGAAGAAGAAAACATGTTTTAAAAAGTTGAGCTCTGTCTCAATTTAAATATATAAGGCTAGAAACATGAAACCAGTCTAAACAGTCAGTATTGGGCGTGTGGAAGATTCTTGATTCTAAGATGAACCACAGTTCAAACCCGGGAGATTCTGCATCGATGCACTGACAGAACATCATCAGGAGTTTGCAGCCTAAACAAAATTACAGCCTACTAATGTTGACTGTTGAATTTCTGACCCTCTGCTGGATGATAAAGTTGTTAAACTGTCATGTTTGTGATGTTTGACACATTCAGAAAGTGTCCTGTCTCACAGCTGCTATGTGAAAACAATGTTTGTAGGTTTCAGCACTCGTGTAAAGCAGTTCAGTTTAATGTAAATGTACTGAGGCGGGTCACACTGATACTGGTACTGAAACGATGCAGCTTTTTATATCTGTAAAGGACTTTCTGAATAAAAAGGGAATTTAGATTTAACTGACTGATTTAGTGAGAATCATTTTGCATTTTAATCGCTGACAGAAGAATCTTAATTGAATCCTGGGGCCAGTGAAGACCAGTCCACACCTCAGGCAGTATACGTCTGATTCTATGTTCTGTAGTTAGAAAATGTTTCAGGTGTCTTTGAGTCAAAGATTAAAAAGTGTGCAGGCTGTCAGACCAGTTCAGACACTCCCTCATCTCTCAGCAGTGAGTCAGCTCAGATTATAGTCTAACTTGTTTCCTGCTGCTGATTTAATCAAACCAAACGTAACATGAAAAGGTTCATTTTAGCCGAAAAAGTAACATATCAGAACAATTAATGAATGAATTCATGAAAACCTTAAAACAGTAATTAACAGTGTTGAAAGAATTCATCACTGCTCGTCTACAAGTTCATCATGTGTCCACAAAATACAACAAATGACAGCAGAGTTTCTTCATCAGAGGTGTGTCATGTTACCTGTCACAGTTCTCACCTGTTAAAGTCCAGATGAGGTCAAAGAGTCGTTCTTCCTTCGTCTACAGACTCTGACAGACGCTGCTGGTGTCTGTGTTCATCTGACCGACAGCCGTCACATCCTCATACCTTCAAATACAAATCCAGACACGTCAATGAGGTGAGAGCAGAAACCCAGTGTGAGCTGTAATGCTGCCAGTCAGCAGCAGGTGTCAGTGTTACAGAAGGTCTGTCAGTCAGCGCTCTGATGGGAGAGATTTCACAGCAGTTAGACACACTGACAGAGATCCAGAGTCCAAACTGCAGGAACAATGAAGCCCGACAAGAAGAAGAGAAAGAACAACAGGTTGATTATTGAATGAGGGAGAGAGAACAGTCTGTAAACTCATCGTCACAGTTCAGACCCGGGAGATTCTGCATCGATGCACTGACAGAACATCATCAGGAGTTTGCAGCCTAAACAAAATTACAGCCTACTAATGTTGACTGTTGAATTTCTGACCCTCTGCTGGATGATAAAGTTGTTAAACTGTCATGTTTGTGATGTTTGACACATTCAGAAAGTGTCCTGTCTCACAGCTGCTATGTGAAAACAATGTTTGCAGGTTTCAGCACTCGTGTAAAGCAGTTCAGTTTAATGTTAATGTACTGAGGCGGGTCACACTGATACTGGTACTGAAACGATGCAGCTTTTTATATCTGTAAAGGACTTTCTGAATAAAAAGGGAATTTAGATTTAACTGACTGATTTAGTGAGAATCGTTCTGCATTTTAATCATTGACAGAAGAATCTTAATTGAATCCTGGGGCCAGTGAAGACCAGTTCACACCTCAGGCAGTATACGTCTGATTCTATGTTCTGTAGTTAGAAAATGTTTCAGGTGTCTTTGAGTCAAAGATTAAAAAGTTTCCAGCCCGTCAGACCAGTTCAGACACTCCCTCATCTCTAGTGTTGTTTTTGGCGGCCTGTTTTACTTTTAGTTTTAGTCTAGTCTTTGTGTCAAGCTATCATTTTAGTTTTTATTAGTTTTAGTCACGTTCAGACTCCTTTTAGTCGTGTCAAGTTTCAGTCGACTAAAAGTCTGAGCATTTTAGTCTTATTTTAGTCAGAATTGTCCATGACTATTTTAGTGTAGTTTTAGTCAAAGATTGTATTTAGCCAAACCCATTTTACAATTCAAACAAGGTTATCCTATTATTATTATATTATTGCTACCTTATAGACTCAAGAATACATCCATTCCAGACACAGAAGACGCTCTGATTTGAATTTACAACATATCTCTTTTAACTAAGAACCCACTTTACACTCTTTCTCTCTAACAAACTGTTTACCTTGCCTTGGTTGGTGTCATTTTTCTCAGCACAACCTCACTTATGTGACTGTACAGTTGTTTTTAAATTTTGACATACTGTATTAATACATATTTTTTACTGTGAAAACCACAAATATGTTTAACGAACCATTTTTATTACTTAGAATGCAAATAATTTGTTGTTTGCTTATTTTGTACATATGTTTTTGAAATTTACAAAGTTATATGTAACTATTTACATTTTAATGCAGGCAATGCCTCAGGCTCAGGCCTCCCTCAGGTCCTCACAGCTCAGTGAGGAGCTGCACTGCCTGCTCCTCGTTCAGTCTCCTCATTGTTTTGACACACAAAACAAAAAAACGACTACACTACACACTATCTGTACACTCCAAACACGCTTAATGTCACAAATCTCTCAACTCTCAAAGCTCGCTGTCACTAACGCTGTCAGTATCGCTGTCACTCTTCGCCGCCGTCCCTCCCACAACTTCCGCCTGTTCCCCAGCAACCAAATCACGTGATTTGCCATATAATTTTGTGATTGGTTGATGTGGGGGCTTTTTCCACCAATAGGAAAGGGGGTATCACGTGTTTTTTTACTTGTAAGCGCTTCCTGTTTGTGGAAACGTTACTGAGAAAAGTCAGTTTTTACCGTTTCTTCCTGCACCAAACACTAAACGTAGCGGCAAAATTTGCGAAAAAGCGCCGCGTACATTATTTATCACAAGTCCGGTTTTCCTCGTCCTATCAACAGAATTTAAAAACTGGTATATAGTTTGAAGTCCGCACTTTCGCCACAAGTTGAAACAGAGAATCAGTGAGGCTGCATCTCGCTGCTCCGTCGTCTTAAAGCGGTCACGTGATTTGGACGCGCCGGTGCGTCCGTCGACCCCAGAGGGTTGAAGGATTTTTGTTATAACATTTCGTCTCGTCTCGTTTTGGTCAACGAAAATGAAGACACATTTTAGCATAGTTTTTATTTTGCAAACCACATTTAGTCTCGTTTTTATTCGTCTACAATATTGCATTATATATTGAATTATCGTTATCGTCACATGACCAGCATTTTCGTTGCGTCTCGTCTCGTTTTCCTCAGGTGATAAAGTCTCGTTGACGACGATATTTAGTCATAATTTTCGTTGACGAAAGCAACACTAGTTTAAGGTCAGGTGTGAACTGACGGGCTTGAAGCTGTTCACTAATGGTGGGATCACTGAGGACGGAGGGTAAAACCAACAGTCTGTCTCTCAGGACACACCTGTCTGTCTGCATCCTCACGTTGGTGAGGGTTGGTTCATCTAGAGACCTCAACAAAGACCACCGTCCCTCACTAATCTCACTTAACTAACTCATGTGAACCTAAAACCCAGAATGGTCTCTGAGCTCTACCAGGTTGTGTTCGTGGTGTCACAGCAGGAGGCGGCTTTGTTTCTGCAGCCGTCGTCAGCCTGCTGAGAGTTGTTGATCTGAGAGGAGCTGAGGTCACGACTCAGCTTCTTCCACAGGAGGACAAACCTTCTCATTGTGTTTGATCCACACAGCCGGGTTCTGTGGGACAGACCGAAGGTTCAGAAAGGACCATCTAACCTCGTCTGGGTCTTTCTCCAGGAGACATAGTAGTAATGCTGACCCCACATGAGCCTGTTCGCAGCCTCAGATCTTCAGTCGAGGCTCAAATCTAAAGGCGATGGCGCTTTAACCGTCAGGACTCGTCGACTGTGGAACGCTGGGCGTGGCTTGTTGCTGGTTGGACCGGTGCCGGTCCACACACACCTGCACTTATACCCAGAACTTCCCTCTGCACGGTGCCAGATTACTGTGGCCAGCTCCAGTGGTACTTGATCGCCCTCATATCTCTTGAGTTCATGTCTTTAGGAAGCCTTCTTGTGTTCACTCAGCAGAGCTTTAACTCTGCATCCTCCTCTTCCAGTGTGACCGTACCGTACCAGAGAACCAGCTCCTCAACCACCGAGCCTCAGCACCTCCGCCGCTCCTCACAACCTGGACTGCCTGAACCAGCCTGCTGTGTAAACCGAGTCTCCACCTGCACCACCCTCAGGAGACACTACCTGTGTGGCGTCACTGTTGGGTTCACCTGTTCTTTAAAACAACCGTTACAGTGAAGTCACAATCTTGAATCTGATTTTTCATCGTTCTCTCTTTTTATTCCTTTTCCTGTTCTCAGTCTATTTCTGATCTTAGTTCCTCTGATGAGACGTCGTCTCCTCATCCTCGTTTTAGATTGAATTCATCATCATTTAATGACTCATACTGGTTCTTTGTATTTCTACATGTTCTGTTGTTCCTTCTTGTCGTAACTCAGCTCAGACGAGGCTCCGCTGTTGACTCTGTCGTCTTCCTGAGCTTGTTTGTCAAAACACTTTGTAAAGGTGAAATATAAGTCAAGTTTATCATATTCTTATTATTAAAGAAAGAATCACAGTGTGTGGACACATTAAAGCTGAGCAGACTGTTAAATACTTCTGACTGCACAAAGAAATCCACCTGGACTACAGCTGTTATTAAAACCAGCTGTACTGAGATCAGTCTGTAAAACACTGAGAAGAAATGATTATATCCACAGATTGTTGGATGTCAGCCGGCTCCTTTGAGCAGATATTACCAATCAAAAGACACAGAGACAGAAACAAGCTGCTGACACACAGCTGGAGGATCTAAAATCTCTTCTGATTTAACTTCAGTGTAACTCAGAAGCTCCAGCAGGTCAGACTGAGAGGAAGCTGCACATTTCAAATGTCTCGGCTGTTTGTTTCCTGTGACTGAGCTGAACGTCGAGCTGCAGCCTCGTCTTCAGTTTCATGGAGATGCTTCACTATTATCACCTGCTGCCTCCTCATCCATTATACATCACAGCTGTGTGTGTGTGTGTGTGTGTGTGTGTGTATTTACTCCCTGACACACTCCATTACGCCTGGTTTCATGTTCTTGCTGCAGGTGGAGCTCCAGGTGAAAACTGGATGTTTGGACGTTTTTGCTCCTCCAGCGTCTCTCTTTGTGTAAACATAAACTGTAGGAGCTAGCACGGCTAGCAGGCTAACAACACAGGTCCACAGAGCTGTACATTTAATGGTCTCATCAAACTCTTTCCTCTTCACTCACTGCAGCCAATCAGCAGGCTTCCTTTGCTTGACCCAATGACGGTATATTCAATCTTTGAAACCAAAAAGGTCAACTTCCGTGTTGTGCGGTCCAGACAGCGTGCACACAAACTTCAGCTAACTTCCTGTTTAGCGCCCAGCTAACTTGAACGAGGATAAAATAATTTAATGGTGTGGCTCTTCTTGACTTTATAAATGTTACTGGACTGAACGCGAACGAGTCAAAAAAATGTGTCCAGTGTTTTACAGTCGCTTCGTTCACAGTGTTAGCTGACGGGGAGAAGTCTGATGTTGACGATGTAACTACACAGTCTGGCCACTACAAACACTTTCTTCAACACCTGGCGCTCTTTCTGGGGGCTTGAATAGACCAATTTTAACCGGCAGCCATTTTCCTGTGTGTGTCCAACTCAACATCTCACTAAACTGAGACATTTGTTAAGGGAGTCTGGGGACAAAGAAGTCGTCTGTGCTGTTAATGTTGAAATGTGACATGTTTAGCTGCTAAATGTTGGCGGGTGCTGCACCTGATGAACTGCTCGAGGTAACTCATCTGATACCTGCTGAGCATGGACCGCCCCCTGCCCCGCCCACCTGACACACACCTGACTGAGCTGATCCTCTCTGGCCTCTCTGCCCCGCCCACCTCGCATGATGTCACTGCTGATGAAATATTCACGAGTGTGGACAATCACCTGCAGCGGTTACCATGGAGACACAGACAAACAGCACACGAGGTCCCGTTTGAGAAAGAAATGTGTAATTAATCAATAATTAATCGTTACACACACACACACACACACACACACACACACACCTGTTGTCTGTCATCACTAACATTATCATTATCATTACTGTTGATATTGTACCTCATGTCTCTCTCTCCATCTAAACCTCAGTGCTTTATTTTATTCTGTTTTACTTTACTTCCTCTACTGAAGCATTTTATCGTGAACAGTATTTTATTGTTTCTATATTTTGCCTTGTTATTGATCGTGTTTGTATCTGAATGTACCAGCTGCCACGATGACCTCATTTCTCCTCTGGGATCAATAAAGTTATCCTTCTTTATTGTACAAAAATGATATGAAAATGATATTTTATAAGAAGAATATTCTTAAACTATATATTATTTGAACTAATATATATCTTAAGTACATATCAGTATTACACGCACATTCATTATATTCAATATATTCTGGATGAACAAATGTAACAAAGTATTTATTTGTTTTATTTTGTCTGATCATGTGACAATTTACCAACCTGCCATGTGACCAATCATGTTGCTGCTCTCTGATCACATGACTGATCAGCCATTTTGTTCTGCCCTGATTACGTCCTGACAGTAACGACGTTCGCTGGTTCTGAGCTGTCTGAACATCGAGCCGGTCCAACAGCACAGACGCAGGTCACATGACACCGTCACAGCCTCCATTGATGTCAGCATGTTTAAGATTTACACAGAACCAGAACGCTTAACACATTTATTCGTTTTCAATAAATTCAGTAGTCTCAAAAATGTACAAAAATGAAGCAGTTTCTTAAAAAGGCTTAGAAATCATCATAATTAACCCCGGTCCAGTTCAAGGAGCCTATAACAGAAGGACGGGTCGTTCAAACACAGGCGGGGTCAGTTCTGTTGGCGTCTCTGGGAGATTCATGAACAAACACATTAAAACCCAACATGTGGACGTCCTGTGAGCTGCGGTGAAGAAACACCTCGACAGAACATCTCAGTCACGATCGCCTCCGTCCGTCCACTCTCAGTTCCACAGGTCATCAGTCTGACAGATGGAGGCTCCTGGATTCTGGTGAGTTGTTCTGACAGACCGGAGTTCTGTGTTCTGAGTTTGTTGGTCACTTTTAAAATACTTTAAATATTTAGTGGCATCCTCAGGAGACAGTTTGTATTTACCGTGCTGAGCATTTGAATTAGACATTCTGTAAATATTCATGTGTGGATATTATCTGCAGACAAACAGCAAATCAACTAATGGACCCTTTTGTAAAAGTCAGTCATTAGCTTGTTCTCTGGAGTCTGTTCTTTTATTTTGTAGAGGCATCGACCCGCTGATCATAATCATATTCTATATTTGAGCCAAAAGGTCTGTTTAGACGTCTTTCCAGCGTTCACTAGTGTGGTCCTTACAGGGTTCAAAACTAAAGTTTCTATATTAATGTTAAACGTCTTTTCAACTTCAGCAGCTGCATGAGGCGTGAACTTTACCAGGAGAGCTACTCATCGGATTTATCAAATATCAGCAAACCTTCGTCAGGTAGCTCAATGTTTCAAGGTTGAATCACCAAAAGCATTTTGATTAATAATAAGTTGGATCTTAAGAAAAACTTCATCACAAGTGAACGTTGAAAAGACGTCTGGTTCTCCAGTGGGCGTCTTTAAAACTCCAGCAGAGACGATGAAAGACGTGTTCTGGACGTAACCCTGATGTTTAGTCTGTTTGTCCAGAGACGACGGCCGAGCTGACACCAACACGAAGCCGTCCTCGCTGTTGAGTCGTATTTGCTATCTTTTTAGATTTTGGCTGAATGTGAGAGTCCCTCTGGACTGACTGCAGGGGATTCAGATCAGCTGGTGTGCAGACTGACTCCTGATTACTAAGTGGGAGCAGCGTGGGTCGATGGGAGATTCTGATTCTGTACTTGAAACCCTGCTCTGTTTCGGCCCTGTTCACATGTCCTTGGTTTTAGTTGTGAACATGCTATAATCCAGCTGAGTGACCGGCAGCAGTGCCGTTCACTAGACTACCTGCGTCAGGGCTTATTTGTAGAGTGTTGCTAGTCGTTCTGAGACTCTGACGTCTTCAGCTTTTGTACATGTTACTGAAGCTTGTGACACCCGAGCCCCTCGATACATCGCACAGCGGGGAGGTGATGAAACAGTACTTCAGGTCGTGACCCCCTGAGGAGGCGTGTTTGAACGATGACGTCACGTCCCTACCATCTGTTATAGGTTCCTTGGTTCTGTTTCCTGTTCTGATCCACATCCAGTTTAATTTTCTTGTTTAGAAACTTATAAAAAATAAAAAACGAGCCACATCTTCGATCAGCTGAGAGTAGAACAGGAAGAATCAGATGAAACCGTGTCATTAGAGCAGAAACATCAGACGCTCGGAGAGGCAGCATGTGAGCGTGGACAAAATAACAGAAACCCTCAGAAACAGCAGTAAAAACGATGAAGATTATGATTTTAAGTTTCATGTGACGCGCTGGTGATTCATCTCGACAGGCTCCACAGTATCTGGACATCACGAGTTTCTGACCAGATGAAGCCGCCGCTCATCACTTCAGATCCACTGCAGTGCTGGTCCAGATGGTGCTTCTTCTCCCAGAACCAGAGCAGTCAGTCTCCAACGCAGATTTACGGACAAGCTCTAAGAATGAAACAGTTCTGTTGTGGCTCAGAATGATTTCCATCTGATGGCCGACAGGATGGTGTGGATGAAGTAGAGCAGAGTTGCCACGTACGAGAACACCTGAGGAGACAACGAGAACATCCGGGGAGAACTTGAATCTATGACGGGACGGGAGGAATTCTGAGGGTTCATCCTCTGAGGAGCAGGAAGGTGTGCAGTGATCAGAACAGACCGGTACCAGACACATGATTATCATGTTCCCTCTGTCTGTTGAGCCTCAGCTCCACTTTATACAGGAGGACTTACGAGGGAATAAAGCAGAGCTGCAACAGGCAGGCTAGCTGTTTCCCCCTGTCTCCAGTCTTTATGCTAAGCTAAGCTAGCCAGCTGCTAACTGTAGCTTTATGTGTAATGCACATAAAGCTACAGTTAGCAGACATGTGGAACCTCTGAGAGCTGAATGATGCTGCGAGCCAGCCAATGAGGGCTTAGATTGGACCACTTCAGAGCCAATCGGAGGGTTTCGTTTCAGGCTCAGGTCTCTTTTGTTTCGTTGGTTGGGACGAGATGATGACTCACCACTGCAGAGATGTCCAGCTGGTAGTTCTGGAAGCTGCTCCCGTCTTTCATGTCCAGGGTCACTTTGGCCAAAGCCACCGAGGCGCTGAGGTAGAAGAAGGCAGCGATGCCGTGATACAGGAAGTCCTGACGGACGAGGAAGAAGACAGAAGACAGAAGACAGACATGAGGAAACACACAAACGTACAGTTAAACAATCCTGTTAAAACTGAATCAAACTGGTCGCTGTTGAGACTTCCTGTGTCAATTAACACATGAACGTTCCCTCGAGTCGGAAAGTTGGAGAAAGTTACGGTTGATAACGCTACATCATACGAGGCTGAAACGTGACGTCATACGAGGCTGAAACGTGACGTCATACGAGGCTGAAACGTGACGGACGAAAGGAAACGTTGGGTTGACGGAAGAAAAACTTCATCAACATGTGATCTGTGACACGGTGCTGAGTTTAAACAATCTGAGAGATCAAATGTAAAACTGATGGCGCCCATGTTTCTCTCAAAGTCGCGACTTCCCCACTGGAGAAGTGGGATCGTCTGAGGAGCACCTGAATCAGACAGCCTCTCCTTTAGGACTATATTCTGCTTCTGCGTAGGAACACAGACGTTGTACAGTTGAGGGAATGTAGTGCCGAAGGAAAAGTCTGTTTGATGGCAACAAAAAGTGCCAAAATATGAAAGATATCGAACACGTAAACATGTTTCGAGCTGCTGCAGGTAACACACCTGCACATCCACACATCAAGAGACCACAGCTATCACTTAAACATGAGCCGGACTCACTGCTGCCGCCCAGCTGCCTTTGTTGTGATGCCCCCCGCAGGCGAACACCACCATCCAGATAAAAGTCATGACGAAGCAGAAGACGGAGACGAACATCACCCAGCCCTGAGGGTTCTCTGGCACCACCAGCGTGCACGCCACCAGGATCCACACCAGACCGCCGAAGATCTGCAGGAAGACCAGAGACAAGAGGACACTCAGCTGATGTGAATCCACTCATTCTCACCTCAGGTAATCGATCGATCGTCCATCCAGAGGTCTTCACTGTTGTTCAGACGTCCTGCTGCATTTATTGGATCAGATTCTGTTGCACATTGAAGCCGGTTTGGGACTTTGTCTCCCTCTTGTGGCGATCAGGCTTCTCTCCTCTTTCTCAGGTGTCCACCATCACTGCCTAAAGTCAGATTATGACGGAGACGTCAGCAGTGTGTGTCTGAATATAAAAGCTTTGAACTGGACCTGCAGTGGCGTGTCGGGTCGCTGCGGCTAATCAAAGAGCGAGTTGATCAAATTAAAAAGACTTTCTGAGGACTGACAGGTTCCTGCTCCTCTGGATCACCTGTGTGTGTTTACTGAGGATGGGACAACATATCCACACAGCGATGTCTATATGTTAGCTCACGTGAGGCCCTCGATCACTTTGTCAGTTAGGTAATCATCTGTTGTTGAGGTCAGTGTTTTGTTTCCTCTTCTGGAATATGTAACGTTTCTTTGTGATTATGAAAACTAATAAAGAAAGAAGAGAAACAAATCAAAGTGTCGGGACCACAGGTGAGAGAAAAACTTCATTCTGCTCTTCAAGAATACAGTTGAAGTACGCTTCAACATCTGTTTAAAGTGTACAGACGCAGCTGCAGACATCGACAGCAGGTTTGTGAGCTGAAGGAGAAACTGATTCTGATTCTGAAGAACAGTTTCACCGGTTCATCCACACGAGGCATTTTGTTATTCTCCACACTTCACTTCTTGCAGGTAAAGGGCCTGTTGTGTTGCTCCTCCTCATTAACGACGCCCGGGCGCCAAATAACGATATTTTCTTGAAAACACGCAGGAAGGTAACAAACTGCTGGAGAAGAAGAAACTGACGGTGGGGATCACGGATGGACAAACTATATGTGGAGACGCTGTCGGCTTGAAGCTTCACCTCAGCTGCAGCGACGTGCAGCCGGCAGCCGTTAGCTAATGTTAGCATGTTAGCCTCAGTGGTGGTTTGTGAGGCAGAGGCTCTGTCAGAGTCTCACGTCTGAACCGATCTGAACCGAGCAGAGTCGAGCAGCTTCTGTCGCTTCACCTCAGTCTTTAATAGCTGCCCCGTTTCCATTATTTTGTCCAGCACCGAGCAGGGCGTCGCTGCCTCCGTTCACTCGACACCTCTGATGATTGACAGGCTGCATTATTGATGGAGCTCCACCAGACTCCACCTGTTTGTGTGTGTGTGTGTGTTTGTGTGTGTGTGTGTGTCTGTGTGTGTGTGTGTCTGTGTGTGTGTGTGTGTGTGTGTGTGTGTGTGTGTGTGTGTGTGTGACCTGCATCATTCCACTGAGGGTTTTTCCTGATCACAGCTCAGATTGTCGTTTTGTCTCGAGGAACACAGTCAGCTGTGACGTGAGCTGCTGACCTCTGACCTCCTGGGGGCGGCTGCAGCTCAGGAGGTAGAGAGGGTCGGCTAGTAATCGGAAGGTCGCTGGTTCCAATCCCTGCCTGCGTGCCTAAGTGTCCTTGAGCAAGATTCTGAGCCCTGAGCTGCTCCTGAGAGCAGGTGGCACCTGAGTGACAGGTGCTGTGAGGAGTCATTCCTCAGCTGATCTCTGATTATTCTGTGTCTGATTCACTGCGTTTGTATTTGCGTCACTACAAAAAGTGACGTTCAGTCTCAGTGGGAGAGGAAACAAAAATCAAAATTTGAATTTGGCACTTTAAAAGAAATATATATATTTCACAGAGACAGAAACTAAAGATCTGGGACTTTAAACTGAAACTTCAGGTTCTCCTCAGTTAAAGGTTTGATTGACACCTGAGTGACTGAGAGAAGAAAAACCATCATCATCATCATCATATGAATATATAATAATATATTTCTGACAGGAGTCATCAGCTCATCATCACGGCTCAGTGACGTCACCACATCATATTAAAGTCTCATTAAGTGAATATTATCCTGAAATTAGACTCCGACGCTTCAGTCCGCCTGCAGGAGACGGAGACAGTCAGTCAGCGGATCGATGAGGCTGATCGATCATTTATCTTTGTGTTAGAACCCTGACGAACAGCTGCGATCATCAGGAGCCTTCAGTGTCCGAACTTCATTAAACTATCGTCGCTTCTCTGCAGTTAGAACAAAAACACAGCTCGGATGTTCGGAACGTGTCCGCGCGTAAAAGCCGCGTAAAGGTTCGCGCTCTGTGCGCACACGGACCGGACCGATGGAGGTCCAGCTCAGCTCGGAACGGTTCAGCTGCTGTTTCTTACCAGCTCCGGCAGGTAGAGGATGTCGGGGATGGTGGTGCATATTCCGATCCCGCTGGGCAGGTTCCCCATGGTGGCGGTGTGGGAGGCCATCCTGCTGCTGCTGCTGCTGCTGCTGCTGCGCACTGATGCGGCTCTCAGAGCTGCGGCGGTCTAAACCAGGAGGAGTCGACTGGAAAAACCGGAATCCCCATCAGCCGAGCGGAGCACACACACACACACACACACACACACACACACACACACACACACACACACACACACACACACAGCTGCAGAGAGGAGCTCCGCCCGAAGTTCACACTGAGGCGGACTGACCAGAGTCTGACGGCTCTGCTGCCATGGGCAACAACAACAACAACAACAACAGCAACAACAACAACAACAGCAACAACAGCAACAACAACAACAACAACAACAACAACAACAACAACAACAACAACAGCAACAACAACAACAACAACAACAACAGCAACAACAACAACAACAGCAACAACAACAACAACAGCAACAACAACAACAACAACAACAACAACAACAGCAACAACAACAACAACAACAACAACAACAACAGCAACAACAACAACAACAACAACAACAGCAACAACAACAACAACAACAACAACAACAACAACAACAACAACAACAACAACAGCAGCAACAACAACAACAACAACAACAACAGCAACAACAACAACAACAACAACAACAACAGCAACAACAACAACAACAACAACAACAACAACAACAACAGCAGCAACAACAACAACAACAACAGCAGCAACAACAACAGCAGCAACCACCACAGTGGGACAACAACGTGTCATCAGCAGCAGTGACACCTGTCAGATCAATATGTTCAGATCAGATATAGATATAAATGATTGTGACTCTCAGGACACTTCCTGTCTGTGTACTTCCTGTCCCACAGAGAGCCTGTGAGCCAATAGAAGGTGAGCGTGGTCACATATCAAACATCATGTTGTTTATTGCAGAAAAGCATCTGCAGCAGGACGCTAACAGTTTCCCCCCGCTGCCAGTCTTTGTGCTAAGCTAACAGGAGTTAGCAGTTGGAGCTTCGCCCCTCAGGTGTGTTTGTGAGCTGCAGCCTCTCACACTTCACACTGTAAACAACACAGCCATGGAAACTACAAGCAGATCATCTGGCAGCCCAGCTGTCCGACAAACACCTCAGATAATCGACCGGGTGGATCTGGTTTCAGCCGCTGACATCTGACCCTCCTGCCCGGGAAACCTAGTCCTGGTGGAGACGAGTGTCAGGGAGGAGGAGACCTGGTCCCAACGCTTCCACAGGTTCTCTTTGTTTATTGTCATCAGACGGCTGGTTCTCATGTTTTCACTCGTCTCATTAACAGAACACAGAACGCACAGCGAGAACCAACGACAAGACAACACTTCATAGATGTACAAGGAAACATTTAAACTGATTTCAGATGATGAAGAGAGGCCACACATCACAGAGCTGTTGCCATAGTAACAGCTGATGAGCACCAGAATAAACAATAAACATATCTTCTATTAATATGTACTGATGGCTCAGAGACGTTAAAGGAACAGTTCACATTAACCTCACTTATCCTCTCCTCCTCCTGATGACTTTATATCATCAGGAGGAGGAGAGGAGGACTTTATATCATCGGGAGGAGGAGAGGAGGACTTTATATCATCAGGAGGAGGAGAGGAGGACTTTATATCATCAGGAGGAGGAGAGGAGGACTTAATATCATCAGGAGGAGGAGAGGAGGACTTAATATCATCAGGAGGAGGAGAGGAGGACTTTATATCATCAGGGAGGAGAGGAGGACTTTATATCATCAGGAGGAGGAGAGGAGGACTTTATATCATCAGGAGGAGGAGAGGAGGACTTTATATCATCAGGAGGAGGAGAGGAGGACTTTATATCATCAGGAGGAGGAGAGGAGGACTTTATATCATCGAGGAGGAGAGGAGGACTTTATATCATCGGGAGGAGGAGAGGAGGACTTTATATCATCAGGAGGAGGAGAGGAGGACTTTATATCATCGGGAGGAGGAGAGGAGGACTTTATATCATCAGGAGGAGGAGAGGAGGACTTTATATCATCAGGAGGAGGAGAGGAGGACTTTATATCATCAGGAGGAGGAGAGGAGGACTTTATATCATCGGGAGGAGGAGAGGAGGACTTTATATCATCAGGAGGAGGAGAGGAGGACTTTATATCATCAGGAGGAGGAGAGGAGGACTTTATATCATCAGGAGGAGGAGAGGAGGACTTTATATCATCAGGAGGAGGAGAGGAGGACTTTATATCATCAGGAGGAGGAGAGGAGGACTTTATATCATCAGGAGGAGGAGAGGAGGACTTTATATCATCGGGAGGAGGAGAGGAGGACTTTATATCATCAGGAGGAGGAGAGGAGGACTTTATATCATCAGGAGGAGGAGAGGAGGACTTTATATCATCAGGAGGAGGAGAGGAGGACTTTATATCATCAGGAGGAGGAGAGGAGGACTTTATATCATCAGGAGGAGGAGAGGAGGACTTTATATCATCGGGAGGAGGAGAGGAGGACTTTATATCATCAGGAGGAGGAGAGGAGGACTTTATATCATCGGGAGGAGGAGAGGAGGACTTTATATCATCAGGAGGAGGAGAGGAGGACTTTATATCATCAGGAGGAGGAGAGGAGGACTTTATATCATCGGGAGGAGGAGAGGAGGACTTTATATCATCAGGAGGAGGAGAGGAGGACTTTATATCATCGGAGGAGGAGAGGAGGACTTTATATCATCAGGAGGAGGAGAGGAGGACTTTATATCATCAGGAGGAGGAGAGGAGGACTTTATATCATCAGGAGGAGGAGAGGAGGACTTTATATCATCGGGAGGAGGAGAGGAGGACTTTATATCATCAGGAGGAGGAGAGGAGGACTTTATATCATCAGGAGGAGGAGAGGAGGACTTTATATCATCAGGAGGAGGAGAGGAGGACTTTATATCATCAGGAGGAGGAGAGGAGGACTTTATATCATCAGGAGGAGGAGAGGAGGACTTTATATCATCAGGAGGAGGAGAGGAGGACTTTATATCATCAGGAGGAGGAGAGGAGGACTTTATATCATCAGGAGGAGAGGAGGACTTTATATCATCAGGAGGAGGAGAGGAGGACTTTATATCTTCAGGAGGAGTCTGTCAGAGTGATGTAACCTGAGCTGCAGGTAAATTCCTCCTTTTCCTCTCAGCTCTGTTGTCAGCTGATGGTGTTATTAGATAATGAGCCGCCTGCTGAGGAGACGCTGTGTTATCTAATCTTCAGCTCAATCAGCAGACTGAGCTCAGCCTGAATACTTCATGATAATACTCCGAATGATCGTTACAGGTTCACTTCAACCGTCAGAAAGCTGCACAGTCACTGATCTATCTATCTATCTATCTATCTATCTATCTATCTATCTATCTATCTATCTATCTATCTATCTATCTATCTATCTATCTATCTATCTATCTATCTCTCTCTCTCTCTCTCTGTCTGTCTGTCTGTCTGCAGAGGGGTGAATCTTAAAGAGATATTTGGTAACAATTAAAGTATAAAACAAGTTGTTTCTTCGTTTGGTTAAAGTCGCTGTAACCCAACATACAGTATGAGTGTGTCACTGAGGCCTCGCAGAGATCTGACCCGGCTCAACAAACCAGACCTCAGGTACGGTCACACCTGTACGTGTCAGAGGCTACGTACCACACCGATGCTTATCAGGTGGATATGACATGGTTATGAGCTGAGTGTGCTGAGACGAGGCTGGTGCTCTGAGACAGCAGGTGAACTCAAACGGTTTGTGACAGGACGTTGGGACGTCTTCAGCCGTGCCTGCAGCCACAGAAACAGGCATTTTAACCCAAACCTGATGTTTTCCAAACGCTCACCGAGTGGAAACATAAAGATCCAACTTATCTGTTACATGACTAGAATGTTTTCTGGTGATTCAGGAAGTTCCTTACAGAAACGTGGCGGGTCAGGAGGGCGGAGTCGTCCCGCATGAAGCTATAATGGATGTGAAGTTCAAACACTGGCCTGAGACCAGCTGCCACTGAAGATCAATGATATCCTGATGATCACAGATGGGACAAAAACTGTCTGATGTATTTCTGACAGAAAGGTTGTGTCTTCAGTGAGAGCTGAACCTGATTGTTTAGTTTTCATCAGCTGGACACTGACCTGACTGATCTGTGATCTGACTGGCTTCCTTTCCCGTCACAAAGAGCTGAGGAGGAGCCTGACGGAGACAGGAGGGTCAGTGTCAGTCTGCTCATGAGGCCGCCTGCAGTTTGACAACAGTTATCATAACCATCTGTAGTGTGCGGACTGGATGAGTGACTGATTCATGTGTGAACGACAAAACAACATAAGATCCAACACAGACGACTGTCAGGGACGATCTGCTGCTCTGACACTGGAACGCAGCCAACACCTCTCAGGTGTGTCACCTGGTGATGAATGATCAGTCAGAATGATGTCCAGCTGCTTCACTGTGATGTAACTGACATGTCTGGTCAACCTGCCGATGTCAGCCAGCAACCACAGCAGCACCAGACTCCATTAACAAATGTGGTGATTTTAAGAGTTGTTGAGTTAAAACAAACTTTCTAACGTAGTGAAACTGTGTCTCTGACAGATTCTAACTGGTTGTGTCCTTGTTGTAAATTCAGCATTAAATCAGAAGCTGAAGTTGTTTGTCTCCTTGTACAAAGTGTCAGTTTGTGGCAGCATGTCTGTACCAGCCTGTCTGCTTCTGTGTCTAAAGTGCTAAAGTCTTACCTGCCAACACTGATCAGCTGTTTGAACACACTGTTTACACTGATGTCACCATTTACACTCCATTTATGAAAGAAGAAACATGTTATTGATCTAAACATGTCACATGTTACAAAGACACTAAACAGGAACAATATAGGCTCCTTCTTTGTCCCCGTGGAGAAAGTCCCCAGACTCCCTTAACAAATGTGTCAGTTTAGTCAGTTGTTGCTTTCCTGTGATCGTTGAAGGAATGGCCTCCAGTTACTCCTACAGTTTATTACTTTTGGCTTCTACTCCACCACATTTCTTCCGCTGCTGTTCAGAGGTCAGCGTGTTCACAGACAAAGACTGACAGGTGATCTGTCTGCTGCCACGTCTGATCACATTCCTGATAAACGATCTGAAGATGTCTGATGTGTTTGTGTCGGTGGTGAACGTCACTCTGACGTCAGACAGATGTTCAGATCTCAGATGAAGCTTCTGATAACCTCCACACACAACAGGTGAGTACAGAGCTAGAACAAACAGACACTGACACACACGACTTATATCAGACAATAAAAACATCACAGTGTGCTGGTTGAGCTGCTGGAGACGTGTCGACGACGACGACGAAGATGATGATAAGCCAGTTTTTAACTGTCTTTTTATCGTACACTAGTGATGTCCATGTGACGTCCTCACAGGGTTCAAAACTAAAGTTATTATAATGTAATGTTAGACATTAGACGTCTAAAGTAATGTGCAGTAGTACTGCAGTATATGACAGTACTTCCTGTGTAATGTGTACAGTAGTACTGCAGTATATGACAGTACTTCCTGTGTAATGTGTACAGTAGTACTGCAGTATATGACAGTACTTCCTCTGTAATGTGCAGTAGTACTGCAGTATATGACAGTACTTCCTCTGTAATGTGTACAGTAGTACTGCAGTATATGACAGTACTTCCTGTGTAATGTGTACAGTAGTACTGCAGTATATGACAGTACTTCCTCTGTAATGTGTACAGTAGTACTGCAGTATATGACAGTACTTCCTCTGTAATGTGTGCAGTAGTACTGCAGTATATGACAGTACTTCCTCTGTAATGTGTACAGTAGTACTGCAGTATATGACAGTACTTCCTCTGTAATGTGTGCAGTAGTACTGCAGTCTATTACCGTACTTCCTGTGTAATGCCACCTGCTGGGCAGCAGCAGATCATGTATGTGCGCCTGTAGTCTCAGTATTACGGTCCTCGGC
Organism: Lagodon rhomboides; assembly: GCA_039737535.1. Lineage (NCBI taxonomy): Eukaryota > Metazoa > Chordata > Actinopteri > Spariformes > Sparidae > Lagodon > Lagodon rhomboides. The sequence goes on from CM077786.1 coordinate 36,257,584, forward strand.
TGTGTTCCCGTGCCTGTGACGTCACGGAGGCAGCAGGCAGAGGCTCGTCACTGTCCGTGAGTCTTCTTGTCTTTTCCTCTCTCACTCTCAGCTGTTCGGCGTCAGGGTCCGCCACACTGTCTGTTAGCTCGTTAGGTAGCCTGCCGCTAACCACCGGAAACAAACGAGTGTAACGGTGATCTTTGATTCCGGTTTGACACACACGGCTGACACGCTGCACCGGAAGCAGCCGAGTAGCGGCTGTAGCGAGGACAGGACACCGTCCAGGTGTGTGGACCTGTGACCAGCTCAGAGCAGAACTACTTAATGTGAGGCTGTTCTCACTCTGTACACACACACACACACACACACACACACACACACGGAGTGACGCTCACTGTACTCCGTGTGTGTGTGTGTGTGTGTGTGTGTGTGTGTGTGTGTGTGTGTGTGTGTGTGTGTGTGTGTGTGTGTGGTTTGTCTCCAGGTGAGATAGGGACATGAGACTGAGGTGTGGCAGGCGGACAGATGACTGGCTGCTTTTAGTAAAAACATGCAGATAAGAAATGAGAAATATTGAAACGCTTTTTGTTTTAGTGGCTGAATTTTTAAAACTTCAACATTTTTCCACCAAACAATCCACTCAGGTGTGGCCCCACCCACGTTCTGTGCAGGATTAATGTAGTTCTGTGTAGTGTTAATGTAGTTCTGTGCAGTATTAATGTAGTTCTGTGCAGTATTAATGTAGTTCTGTGCAGTGTTAATGTAGTTCTGTGTAGTGTTAATGTAGTTCTGTGTAGTGTTAATGTAGTTCTGTGTAGTATTAATGTAGTTCTGTGTAGTATTAATGTAGTTCTGTGTAGTATTAATGTAGTTCTGTGTAGTGTTAATGTAGTTCTGTGTAGTGTTAATGTAGTTCTGTGTAGTATTAATGTAGTTCTGTGTAGTATTAATGTAGTTCTGTGTAGTGTTAATGTAGTTCTGTGTAGTGTTAATGTAGTTCTGTGCAGTGTTAATGTAGTTCTGTGTAGTGTTAATGTAGTTCTGTGCAGTGTTAATGTAGTTCTGTGTAGTATTAATGTAGTTCTGTGTAGTATTAATGTAGTTCTGTGTAGTGTTAATGTAGTTCTGTGTAGTGTTAATGTAGTTCTGTGCAGTGTTAATGTAGTTCTGTGTAGTATTAATGTAGTTCTGTGTAGTATTAATGTAGTTCTGTGTAGTATTAATGTAGTTCTGTGTAGTATTAATGTAGTTCTGTGCAGTGTTAATGTAGTTCTGTGTAGTGTTAATGTAGTTCTGTGTAGTGTTAATGTAGTTCTGTGTAGTATTAATGTAGTTCTGTGTAGTATTAATGTAGTTCTGTGTAGTGTTAATGTAGTTCTGTGCAGTGTTAATGTAGTTCTGTGCAGTATTAATGTAGTTCTGTGTAGTGTTAATGTAGTTCTGTGTAGTATTAATGTAGTTCTGTGTAGTATTAATGTAGTTCTGTGTAGTATTAATGTAGTTCTGTGTAGTATTAATGTAGTTCTGTGCAGTGTTAATGTAGTTCTGTGCAGTATTAATGTAGTTCTGTGTAGTATTAATGTAGTTCTGTGCAGTGTTAATGTAGTTCTGTGCAGTGTTAATGTAGTTCTGTGTAGTATTAATGTAGTTCTGTGTAGTATTAATGTAGTTCTGTGTAGTATTAATGTAGTTCTGTGTAGTATTAATGTAGTTCTGTGCAGTATTAATGTAGTTCTGTGTAGTGTTAATGTAGTTCTGTGCAGTATTAATGTAGTTCTGTGTAGTATTAATGTAGTTCTGTGCAGTATTAATGTAGTTCTGTGTAGTATTAATGTAGTTCTGTGTAGTGTTAATGTAGTTCTGTGTAGTGTTAATGTAGTTCTGTGTAGTATTAATGTAGTTCTGTGTAGTATTAATGTAGTTCTGTGCAGTATTAATGTAGTTCTGTGCAGTATTAATGTAGTTCTGTGTAGTGTTAATGTAGTTCTGTGCAGTATTAATGTAGTTCTGTGTAGTATTAATGTAGTTCTGTGCAGTGTTAATGTAGTTCTGTGCAGTATTAATGTAGTTCTGTGCAGTGTTAATGTAGTTCTGTGCAGTGTTAATGTAGTTCTGTGTAGTATTAATGTAGTTCTGTGTAGTATTAATGTAGTTCTGTGTAGTGTTAATGTAGTTCTGTGTAGTATTAATGTAGTTCTGTGTAGTATTAATGTAGTTCTGTGTAGTGTTAATGTAGTTCTGTGTAGTGTTAATGTAGTTCTGTGTAGTATTAATGTAGTTCTGTGTAGTGTTAATGTAGTTCTGTGTAGTGTTAATGTAGTTCTGTGTAGTGTTAATGTAGTTCTGTGTAGTATTAATGTAGTTCTGTGTAGTATTAATGTAGTTCTGTGTAGTGTTAATGTAGTTCTGTGTAGTATTAATGTAGTTCTGTGTAGTGTTAATGTAGTTCTGTGTAGTGTTAATGTAGTTCTGTGTAGTATTAATGTAGTTCTGTGTAGTATTAATGTAGTTCTGTGTAGTGTTAATGTAGTTCTGTGTAGTATTAATGTAGTTCTGTGTAGTGTTAATGTAGTTCTGTGTAGTATTAATGTAGTTCTGTGCAGTATTAATGTAGTTCTGTGTAGTATTAATGTAGTTCTGTGTAGTATTAATGTAGTTCTGTGTAGTGTTAATGTAGTTCTGTGTAGTATTAATGTAGTTCTGTGTAGTATTAATGTAGTTCTGTGTAGTATTAATGTAGTTCTGTGTAGTGTTAATGTAGTTCTGTGTAGTGTTAATGTAGTTCTGTGTAGTATTAATGTAGTTCTGTGTAGTGTTAATGTAGTTCTGTGTAGTGTTAATGTAGTTCTGTGTAGTATTAATGTAGTTCTGTGTAGTATTAATGTAGTTCTGTGTAGTGTTAATGTAGTTCTGTGTAGTATTAATGTAGTTCTGTGTAGTATTAATGTAGTTCTGTGCAGTGTTAATGTAGTTCTGTGTAGTGTTAATGTAGTTCTGTGTAGTGTTAATGTAGTTCTGTGCAGTGTTAATGTAGTTCTGTGCAGTGTTAATGTAGTTCTGTGTAGTATTAATGTAGTTCTGTGTAGTATTAATGTAGTTCTGTGTAGTGTTAATGTAGTTCTGTGTAGTGTTAATGTAGTTCTGTGTAGTATTAATGTAGTTCTGTGTAGTATTAATGTAGTTCTGTGTAGTGTTAATGTAGTTCTGTGTGGTATTAATGTCCTTCTGTCCTGTCTTTCTGCAGACGACCAGCACCGAGCTGAAACTCTCAGCTGGTTACCAGCAGAAGTACCATCAGCTGACTCAGTGTCCACACAGCTCAGCTCACAGCGGACTCTTCAGGTGTCACTGCTGTGGGTTGTCTAAAGCAAGCTGCATGCTGGGACACGGTACATGTTGACCTCCTGAGCGCCGTTCATTTAGTCAGTGTGCTTCCAGCCGGCTGGTTCACCAATGCCTCGATGGAAAGCGTTCTTCAGTCAGCACTTACGATGGTCCAGCACCGTCAGCCAGGCACTCGTCCTGTCTGTCATCACGTTCTGTGTCGTCCTCCCTCTGTGCTGCCACCGGCTGCTGTACTCGTACTTCTTCATCCGCTCCATGTACCTGGACTCCATGAGTGAGGAGGTCCTGCGGGAAAGCCTCGACCGCGGCCACGACGCTCTGCATTTCTGGCAGAGCACCTCCACCACAGCAGCCATGTCTTCCCGATTCACCGACATCGCCCAGCATCCTGAGCTACTGGTTACCGTAGTGACAGTCCGGCGGAACGAGGGAAGGGACTTCCACTACCTGCTCCAGGTGATGCGGCAGCTGAGCGGCATTCTGGGAGGCTGTGGGGAGCGGCGGTGTGCAGAGGTGTTGATCTGTGATGTAGACAGCAGTCCTCAGCAGAACCAGGACGCCAACTTGCTGGAGGCCCACTTCAAGGTGATCCGGCGCTCGCCTCAGGAGCAGCAGAGGAACAGGGAACAAGTCAACACCTTCGAGAGGGAGAAGAGGGATTACGTCTTTTGTCTGCGTAAAGGATGGGAGCTGGTGAAGCCCAGAAACATGGTTGTCCTGGAAGACGATGCTCTGCCGAAGCCGGACTTCTTCACAGTCATAAAGGACCTGCTGTCACGCCGGTTTGCCCTCCAGACTCTGTATGTGAAGCTGTACCACCCTGAGAGGCTGCAGCGCTACTGGAACCCCGAGCCCTACCGTATCCTGGAGTGGGTGGGACTCGGGCTGGTCGGCGCGACGGCCCTCCTCCTCAGCTTTGCTTACTGGAACCCCTGTTCTTTTTCCTTCACGCTGTCTTTCGGCCACCTTCTCTTCTTCACCCTCTACTTCATGGCTGCCGCGGAGCTGCTGGGGCGGCACTACATCCTGGAGGTGCGGAGGGTTTCCCCGCAGCTCTACGCCGTCTCCCCAGCCACAGAGTGCTGCACCCCGGCCATGCTCTTCCCCGGCAACGCCTCGCTCAGGGTGGCTGAATATCTGGATGGCTCATTTTGCGTCAAGGGGAACGCCAAAGACATTGTCCTGTATCAGATGGCGAGGACGATACCTGGGGAAAGGTCTCACAGCGTGGAACCCAACCTGATCACCCATATCGGCGCCTACTCCTCAGTCAGGGCCAACCCATCCAAGCCCAAACTCCTGTGACGTGGAGGAGCCAGAAGGAGGAGGAGGACGGTGTAACGATGCTGGATCTAATCAAGTTACTCCTCACTTGGTTCTCCTCTCTGCCACGTCGCCTTCTTCTCTCTTCAGACAGCTGAAGACGGCGCTCAGTGAGTGTCGGTTTGATGATGTGCGGGTGAAAAGTCATCATCAAGATGAAAACTGATTTTTGTCGGCTTGAAAAGTGTTAAATGTGCAGATTATAATTCAAAGCTACAGCTCTCGTCTACACAGGAGGTGTTTTCACTGGCTTTCATTCCTTCGTCTCACGCTCACACCTGACACTTCACACAGTCCTGCAGCACGGCTCGACCGGTTATATTCAGCATTTCCAGATTATCAGTGTCGGGGGATTTTTCTGTCATATGGCCAATAAAATAAACAAATTTTAAAAAAGTGCTACATTAGCACTGATGCCACTTCCTCTCTCACAGTGTTTCACCTACAAGACCATCTGATTGGTAACACGTCACAACTAACAGCCTATAAACACTGAGTAATCTCAATCTGCAAAGTAACTAGTAAATAATTTATCAAATAAATGTCGTGGAGAGGAAGAATAAGAGCAGAAAATGGAAATATTCTAGTAAAGTACCTGAAAATTGTACACGAGAATAGTACGTGAGTAAATTGTACTTTTATTTTTTAGTACAAATGAACATCGGTCACAAATATCAGTTTTCAGTCTTCTAATAATCTATCAAGCCTGAAAAAGCCACGTCAGTCGACCTGTATCCTAAACGCACGTAACTGATGATGAAACTAACCTTCAGCCAGCTGATTGTTCACCTTTAAACACGGTGCGTTCGTACTCTCAGTAAATCAATAAAATAAAACAAGAACTCTGTGGATGAAACTTGTGAATGAGTAACAACTGAACTCATTCTTGACTTATCGTCTGCTGAAAAAGGACAGTTCTGTGGATTTGTTTGCACCGCTGACTGCTGCAGCAACCAACTGGACACATTTTCTCTCCTTGACCGTCACTCGTCCGGCCACGTACGAGGTTTTGACCTGATCTTATTGATTTATTACGCACTTAGTTACAGTGATAGTGTGTCGGGCTCAGAGCGCCGCCTAAACAGAGTTGCCCTACGCTCAGTACTGCGCCTGAACGCCTCCTGTGTAGACCAGACGGAGCTCTGAAGCTGCTGCTCACTTGATGGTTCACGTCAGAGTTGACTAAAGGACCTGACTGGAGAGAAATGCTGTTGAAACGGTTTCATTTAACCTTTAGACAACAAGAGTGTCACTTTTGAACCAGTTGTAATGTTTGACGTCTTGTCGTCGCTGCTGGAACAACTTCTTCATTCTGCTGATTGACTCTTCTACGTGTCACCACTGCTGGATTAATTCTACTGCCTGAGATCATGAAACTGTTTAAATATAATCCGATGCTGTCAGGATCCACCGGGATCATCATCCGCCTGAAAACAACTTTTGGAGCATAAAGAGTTTTTTGAGGTTTTCATCTGATGGAAATGTTGAGAGATGAGATGAGATCATTAAACGAGGTCAGAGAAGTCTTTACTGACTTCAAACGTTCTCTTCACTGAGTGTGAAGAGACGCAGGTTCGATACGACGTTTGTTAGCGCCATGTATAAAGATGCATGTCAGAGTCTGACTGGGTTCAAACTCTCCAGTGTGACGTCTTCGCCTCCTTTAGGTTGGTCTCAGCTTGTTTCTCTTGGCTTCATCCGTTTTGGAAAACAGGAAGTTGTCATGAGGTCGAGGTTGAAAAACAATCAGCATCTTTTTTGGGAATAATTTGAGGACGATGGTTTTTGATGGTTGTGTCTGAGGTGTCCGAGGACCACATCAGACCACGTCAGGATTCTGACTGTGGCCTTTAAACTCTAAACTTAATCAAGTCATCGTTTGGTCTTTAAGTGTCAGTTTCTCGAAGTCTCAGGGGATGTTTTCGACCAACATGAAACAGAGAAAAAGTTTACATGAAAACATCTTTAACGCAGAATCAGTAATCAAGATAATTGGTAATTCTTCTGATAATTGACTGATCGCTGTGTCGACCAATCGTTGCAACTCGACAGTGAAGCAATAATAATGTTGCTGACTGCTGCTGGAGATTTGATCTACTCGACAGCATGTCACATTAATGTTTCATGATCGAAGCTCTGAGGTGAAGAGAAACGAGTCCGTGTCAACATCCCCAAAGCTGAGAAAACTGGTTACTGCTAACGTTAGCTTAGCACAGCGTTAGAAGGAAGATTAAAATGGCCGAGCGTTTACGACCAGCCGGTCTTCGATCACTCTCAATCACTGAATGTGCCTTCTCATGATCCTGCTTTAAAATGACTGGAGGTTCCTCTCACAGAATATTACCCACGATTCAGCTGTGGAGGAAACTACTCTGAAGCTGATCAATTGTAAAATATGAATGCTTTTATTTTGTACATAGTATATGATAAATAAGTTAACTGCCGCCTGTAAGAATGACAGGAAGTAGCTGCCAAAGTAAAACCAACAGGCCTGAGAGTTCAACTAAATCCAAACTATATGATAAATATTAGATTCTGCTGTCTGAACCGAGGCCCGTGGGTCAAAGTCGGCCCTCAGGAAGCTTCAGTTTGACCCACTGTGGCCTGACAGAGATCTCTGTTTATGCTGCTGGCATATTTCTGAGGTTAAGTATAGATCCCTAATTACTAATCATTAATCGCCCTAACAAAACAATGTAAGACAGAACCATATGTGATGCTTTCGACCCTGTTAAGTTTCAGTTTGGATAAACGTGGTGTAACACGTCTGTGGGCACGAAATGAAACATTATGTTTAAAGAGACGTGTCGTCTTTAGTTAACTGAAGAATTAAAAGATGGATGGAAAGAGTTGACCATGATGCTAATGTGATGTCACAAAGAATCCACATTAAAAGTGACAAAACGTGACAATTTCTGTTTGATCCACAAATATTGAATGAGTGCTTCGACCTTAAAGAAACATATTCTGAACAAAAACAACGAGTTAACATGATGTGAGCGGTGACGTCATGTTGACTGCTCACAATAATAAAATAATAAAATAAATAATCAGGCTCACAGCTAGAAATGTGAAATGATTCATTGTCATTTCTACACGAGAAACAAACCAGATGAAGCGTGTTGATCAGCGTCAGAGCTGCTGGAAGGTGGATTCTGTTACCTTTGGACGGAGCCAGGCTAACTGTTCCCCTCTGTTTTCACTCTTTATGTTAAGCTAGGCTAAGCTAACCGGCTGCTGGCTGCAGCTTCAGACAGACGTGAGAGGAATCGAAATAGGAACTAATATTAAAATGTATAAATCACTGAGATCAATGAAACATGACGCAGACTGATTTCAGGTCAGTTATTGTTGTTAAAGAGCTGCTGATTATCAAAACAACAATTATCATCTACCTGCAAAGAAATTCAGATTTCCAAAACACGATTTATTACGACGGACATTTAACGTCACTCTGCACTTTATTAAATTATCAACAGCTCCAAAAATAGGAAACAACGACTTACAGAAATATAAAGAACGTGAACATATTTATTGAATGAAAAGTTACAAATATAAAATAAAGAACTGAGCTGCAGATTAGATTTTATATTCTGAGTCAGATGCTCAGAGTCTCGTCTGAACATTTGATTTAAACCGATGAGTTCCTGAAATCTGCCTCCTGCTGTTTGTTTGTCTGCAGGAGTTTTACTTGTATTATCTGTACTGAGAGTGACGACATTAATTTGTGTAATGAATGATTTTATTGTTTGATTTAAGCTTGGTTGTGGTTTGATTTGGGTTTTAATCATTTTCTGCCATATATGATGTTATTTAGTATTTTAATGATCAAATATTGTTGCCTGACTTCTGTCATTCACTACATTTAAGTAGTTCAGAGACGTGTGAGGTTTGAATTTTTCTCTTTAAAGCAGCTCTGTGTAGTTTTATAGAAGAAATTCAAACTGAGAATTTTAATCTTTACAATATTAATGAGGTAATAACACAAACTGTCTCCATCAGTTAATAAACCAGCTGTTCTCAGAGGAAACACTGTTTGAAGCTAGCAAGGTGGCAGGGTCCGCCACATATAAACACAGTAAAACTGTATAAATTGCGTTGTCCTTTAAGGTCAGTTTGTTTATTCAGTCATGAAAACAAAGAGTTAGTTTATTTAGGTTGTTTTTCAGCCAATGAGGATCTTTCTCTGCTCATTAACATTTTTTCAACTAAACTACAGACTGCTCCTTTAATCTACAGACTGCTCATTTAATCTACAGACTGACCCTTTAACATGTTTTTCACTGAAGATTTAAAGTTTTTTTGACATTTTGACAAAATCTTGTCTGATGTTCTTTCAAAATAAAAGCACTGTAATAATGAATTTAGTCTCTGAGACATAAATGAAATGTTTCTGTCTGTTCTGATTGTGAGTAGAATTTAAACCTGGACACGTCGTCCTGTTCACACCGAGCTCTCTCTCTGTTTTCTACCTTTTCAACACAATAAAACATCAACAGACACTTGGTTATTTTCTTATTATTCTCGCAGTGACGTCCTGTCATCTTTTATGTTTGTTTCAATAACAGAAGCTGGTACATGTTTGATCTGTGACTGAAAACAAGTCTGCTGTATCCCAGTGGTGGGCGGATCGATCCAAATATCAATAATATCAATACCAACGTTGGTATTGATCTGTTCTGTTCTGAACAAAAACATTTGACAATAAAGTATTTTCTATTTACATATAAACTTTGTGAACCCAAATTCTGTCCTGGGTTTTAACTAATTAATGATTTAAAGAAAAAATCACAAAAACACTTAAAGGTCATGAAAATCCATTCAGATTTAGCAATTTGATTATTAGAAAGTATCGGTATCAGTCTTGCATCAAATGTTAGTATCACACACCACCACTGTATCCCAGCGTTGTTTCCGGTAACGTTTAATTTTGTATTTCCGGTTTGACCGGACGTGTTTTATTTTGAAAAGTATCGGCAGTGGCGTGATGAGCGGCCGCGGACGGTAACGGACCTCCTGCGGTTTGTGGCGCTCCCGTTAATTACCGTCGAGTAGCAGCTGTTCCAGTCAGTGAGGAGGAGAGGCTGCAGCTGAAGAGGTAACAGAGCTTCACACCTGAAACTCACTGCGTCACAGCGTCATGTTAGCTAGCGCTGTTAGCAAAGGAGCGTGTCACGTTAGCTAACCTGACGCGCTGTTAGCAAAGGAGCGTGTCACGTTAGCTAACCTGACGCGCTGTTAGCAAGGGAGCGTGTCACGTTAGCTAACCTGACGCGCTGTTAGCAAAGGAGCGTGTCACGTTAGCTAACCTGACGCGCTGTTAGCAAAGGAGCGTGTCCCGTTAGCTAACCTGACGCGCTGTTAGCAAAGGAGCGTGTCACGTTAGCTAACCTGACGCGCTGTTAGCAAAGGAGCGTTAGCTAACCAGCAGCTAGCACTGACTGCTACCAGGCTAACTGTGTGAGGTCGTATGAAAAGATATTGTGATTTATTTTGAAGCTGACACATTAAAACAGATAAAACAGATTTATTTTAGATTATATTTCCTTTTTTTACACATTAACTGACACTGACAGACTAAGTTTGGGGACGTTGGCCATTTTCACCTGAAGCTAACGTCTGCAGCCACAATCAATAACTGTTACAGCCAATCAGCTGCAATCTGAGGAGCTGCTGTCAACTAGGGATGGGCGATATGGACTAAAATATTTATCCCGATAATTTCTGGTATTTATCACGGTAACGATAAAAATGGCGATAAATAAACACCAATTCAGCCTAATCATTTTGACTATAAATCTATCACCAAAATAATAATAAAGGCTACTAAACTACATCAATTAAGTTCAAGCAGTACACCTGTACTGCAAAAATGTTTGTTGTTTTTCATTCGTTCATTTGTTAGGGCTGTCATTTTTTATTCGAAATTTCGTTCGAAAGTGGGGGGGGAGTTCTTATTCGAATGTAAAGACCTGTTCGAAATCAAAATGTACAGTCTATTAGACCGTTTGAAGTAGTTCGCCTTGTGATCCAGCAGAGGGCGCTCTAAAACTTCACTATCAGCTTGACCTACTGCACGCGCTATTGACCCTTGACCTATCAATTCAGCTAGCGTTAGCTTATGTTGTTTGCTACGAAAATGCGACACAAGCGAGCAAAGCCGTCCTGAGCGGCGAACGACAACAAATCTGACCTCACCTGCTAGCTTGCCACCCACGTGAGGCAGCGGAGATTGAGATTGAAAAAAAAAAAAAAAAAAGAGGCAGCGGAGACTGAGGCAACACAGACGAGCGGAGCTGCCGAGCAAAGTCAAGTGTACAACCTCGTCTGTGTGCTGCATGAATGTGATGTTAGACGGACTGTGAAGTTAATAAAATAATGAAAATAATGTCGTGCGGTGTCCAGATAATGGAGGTGGAGCCTTGTTGAGGAACGCGCTCCTCGCTGCCCGGCGTATCTGCTCCGCCTTCCGCCATTGGTGTCAATATTCCATACGTGTTGGGCTGCGAGTGTGTCGCGCGCTTACATACGGGAATTTATCGTTTTTTATCGTGGGGTGACATATTCTCACCGTGGGGAATGTTTTTGATGATATATCGTAAACGATAACATATCGCACATTCCTACTGTCAACTTCTCCATTCATCTGAGAGGTGTGTCCACCAGTCAACGGATGTTTTATCTTAAAGCTGCCACCCTTTAAACATTTTGTTTGAAATAAAACAGTTTTCATGTAAAACAACCAAAGAATCTGAAATAAGTCGTCACAAATCAAAAGGTCTTCCTGCTGAAGTGAAGCATTGAGAAACGCCTCATCTCCCTGTTTGGATATTTAGTCTGGAATCTGTCGTATTTACACACATCTGATTTAACTCGTTTGTGTCATAATGTGCAGGCCGAGCCTTCAGCCGAGGTGACAGGCTCAGACTATTACATGTTTGAGGATATTCACAATTATCGTGATTCACAATGATCCTAATAATAATATTTCAGCATGATCAATTTATTGTTGCAATAAAACTAATTGTTGTCCCGTCTCTAGTATTGATATACTGATATCAGATTGTCACTAATCTCCTCTTACAGTTATTTACACCATAAATTCTCTGTTACATCCTCTGATCATATGTCATTTGCTAACTGCAGAATATTTGTTTCTGATTGTCAGTGCAAAGACAGCGAGAGGATGAAGGGCGAGAGAGAGGAGGATAAAGAACCAGGTGAGAAAGTGTAAAGATCCTGAAATCAACATTTGTATTGTGACAGAACAGAAACTGTTTCACTGAGAAGAAAATAGGTTTCATTCACAACAGAGTTTTACATGTTCAACTCACTCAGACTGGGTGACACCAACAAGGATTAACATGTTTAGTAAAACTCAGTTTGAAACAAGTAAATCCAGATTTTTTATTAGGCAGAGCTCTGTTACACCATTCCAATTAATCTCTGCTCAGTATAGCAAAGTGTATTTATGTAAAGGTAAACAGAGTTTAATAAATGTGGAGATGTTACCCACATTACAATAAATGCATTAATAAAATCAGTTTGTGTGCTGTCAGGTCCTGGTAAGTATAAAGGAGGGAACCCGTTAACTTTCAGCTGCTCTAAGTTTCTTAATGAAATTACACTTTGTTTGCTAGTTAGCAAAAAACAAAATGTGTTAGCTGTTATCTAAATCATGTTCACTTGAGTTTGATCAACATGTTACATCTGGTTCTGAAGAGGCCTTCATGGAGGCGCTGGACTTTGTCAGTGGTCGTACAGATCATGAAAGAACTTTGTTTTTCTGCTTCCCAAAACTTCACAACAAGGTAGGGTTTCTTCGTCATTCTTCTTTCTGGTCCAGTGTAACAGCTAGCCAGTGTCAAGTGAGGTGAAGTGGAAGAGTTGAGTCGAGTTCTAGTTTGGACTCTGAAGCTAAGATACCAGGTCTAAGATGGGACAGGACACCCCCATGAGTTTAGGACTTGCATTCGTAATAAAATGATAGGAAAATTCCTATCATTGAACCTGAAGTTGAGACAGGATAAGAAGTTAGGACATTTTTCTGTCATGAGGACCACTCAGTCATGTCTGGTGTCAAGTCCAGGGCCTCATGGAAGAAATGCTGTTAGTCTGGAATCTTATGTCAGTTTAACACTTAAGATTATTGATATTACTGAAACATGTTTCCTAACTGGATTTTTTGGAAAAAATACGAACTAACCCCTTGAATCCACCAGATACATGTTCCACCAGGTCCGCTGTATATCTGATACGCCGGACTTCTATTTCTGACAGACCCCGGGACCACGAAGCAGCAATTCAGCCGAATTTAGCACAGAGCAGACAGGAAGTCACGCACTGAAACAACGACATAATATCTGGTTGCTTTTCAGAATAAAACACTTTGTTTTGACGCCAGCACACAAATCTCAAAAAACAGACAAATACAAGCTCTTCTACTAATCCTTCGGTCGGGAACACTTTGTGTTGTTTTGTTTAACTATAACTGTGGTTGTGAGTGATTATATGATTATCGCAGGAACTCCTCGGTCTTGCGACGCCAGTTGTTTGACAGTACTGCGCCGTGGCAGACTCAAAACATAAACCGGTGGGGGTTGCTGGACGGCGGGTGGCGGAGCAAAACCAGACCGGAGCCGGAACGCAGTGGACACGTATCTGGTGGAATCTCAGGGTAAGGATAGTAAACGCTTACAGACTCATTCTAACTGAAGAATATCTCTAAGTTAGGAATCCTGAGTTCAGATGGCATACACGCTGTCCTAAAATCAAAATAGCTGCCAAATATGGCAGCACCACTGATGTTAGGTCTGAACACTGAAATATTTTGATTAAAAGCTGCTCTAACTGTATGATGACACTTTAAATGTCCCTCACCTTGTGTTAATGGGTATATTTTGACTGCTGAGATCATTCATTTTGAATTTCATCTTCTGGTTCTGAAGAGGCCTCCATGGAGGCGCTGGACTCTGTCAGTGGTCGTACAGATCATGAAAGAACTTTGTTTTTCTGCTTCCCAAAACTTCCCAACAAGGTAGGGTTTCTTCTTCATTCTTCTTTCTGGTCCAGTGTAACAGCTAGCCAGTGTCAAGTGAGGTGAAGTTGAAGACTAGAGTTCTAGTTTGGACTCTGAAGCTAAGATCCCAGGTCTTAGATGAGACAGGACACCCCCATGAGTTTAGGACTGGCGTTCATAATAAGATGATAGGACAAATCCTGTCTTTGAACCTGAAGTTAAGACAGGATAAGAAGTTAGGACACTTTTCTGCCACTCAGTCATGTCTGCTGTAAGTCCAGGGCCTCATGACAGAAACTCCCTAAATCTGGAATCATATCTCATGCAAGTTTAGAACAACACTTAGGGTATTTGTTATTAGTGAGACATGTTTCCTAACTGCATTTTTAGGAAAAACTCATGTCTAAGGATAGTAAATTAGCTTATACAGAATCATTACAACTGAAGAATTTCTCTAAGTTAGGAATCCTGAGTTCAGATGGCATACATGCTGTCCTAAAATCAAAATAGCTGCCAAAAATGGCAGCACCACTGATGTTAGGTCTGAACACTGAAATATTTTGATTAAAAGCTGCTCTAACTGTATGATGACACTTTAAATGTCCCTCACCTTGTGTTAATGGGTATATTTTGACTGCTGAGATCATTCATTTTGAATTTCATCTTCTGGTTCTGAAGAGGCCTTCATGGAGGCGCTGGACTCTGTCAGTGGTCCGGCAGATCATGAAAGAACTTTATTTTTCTGCTTCCCAAAACTTCGCAACAAGGTAGAGTTTCTTCTTCAGTCTTCTTTCTGGTCCATTGTAACAACTAGCCAGTGTCATGTGAGGTGAAGTTGAAGACTAGAGTTCTAGTTTGGACTCTGAAGCTAAGATCCCAGGTCTTAGATGAGACAGGATACCCCCATGAATTTAGGACTGGCGTTCATAATAAGATGATAGGACAAATCCTATCTTTGAACCTGAAGTTAAGACAGGATAAGAAGTTAGGACACTTTTCTGCCACTCAGTCATGTCTGCTGTAAGTCCAGGGCCTCATGACAGAAACTCCCTAAGTCTGGAATCATATCTCATGTAAGTTTAGAACAACACTTAGGGTATTTGTTATTAGTGAGACATGTTTCCTAACTGCATTTTTAGGAAAAACTCATGTCTAAAGATAGTAAATTAGCTTATACAGAATCATTACAACTGAAGAATTTCTCTAAATTAGGAATCCTGAGTTCAGATGGCATACATGCTGTCCTAAAATCAAACTAGCTGACAAACATGGCAGCACCACTGTTGTTAGGTCTGTATGACAATGACAATGGACTCTGAAGCTAAGATACCAGGTCTAAGATGGGACAGGACACCCCCATGAGTTTAGTTCTTGCATTCGTAATAAAATGATAGGAATTGTCCTATCATTGAACCTGAAGTTGAGACAGGATAAGAAGTTAGGACATTTTTCTGTCATGAGGACCACTCAGTCATGTCTGGTGTCAAGTCCAGGGCCTCATGGAAGAAATGCTATTATTCTGGAATCTTATGTCAGTTTAACACTTAAGATTATTGATATTACTGAAACATGTTTCCTAACTGGATTTTTTGGAAAAAATACGAACTAACCCCTTGAATCCACCAGATACATGTTCCACCAGGTCCGCTGTATATCTGATACGCCAGACTTCTATTTCTGACAGACGCCGGGACCACGAAGCAGCAATTCAGCCGAATTTAGCACAGAGCAGACAGGAAGTCACGCACTGAAACAACAACATAACATCTGGTTACTTTTCAAAATAAAACACTTTGTTTTGACGCCAGCACACAAATCTCAAAAAACAGACAAATACAAGCTCTTCTACTAATCCTTCGGTCGGGAACACTTTGTGTTGTTGTGTTTAACTATAACTGTGGTTGTGAGTGATTATATGATTATCGCAGGAACTCCTCGGTCTTGCGACGCCAGTTGTTTGACAGTACTGCGCCGTGGGAGACTCAAAACACAACCGGTGGGGGTTGCCGGATGGCGGATGTCGGAGCAAAACCAGACCGGAGCCGGAACGCAGTGGACACGTATCTGGTGGAATCTCAGGGTAAGGATAGTAAACGCTTACAGACTCATTCTAACTGAAGAATATCTCTAAGTTAGGAATCCTGAGTTCAGATGGCATACACGCTGTCCTAAAATCAAAATAGCTGACAAACATGGCAGCACCACTGTTGTTAGGTCTGTATGACAATGAGACTAAAGATGGAGATAAACATGAACACTAAAATAATACAATTGAAAGGTTCCTAAAACTGTACGATGACACTTTAAATGTCCCTCACCATGTGTTAATGGGTATATTTCAACTGTCAAGATGATTGATTTTGAGTTTGATCAACATGTCTGGTTCTGGAGAGGCCTTCATGGAGGCACTGGACTCTGTCAGGGGTCGTGCAGATCATGAATGCACTTTGTTTTTCTGGATCCTAAAAAAAGGTCAGGTTTCTTCTTTGCTCTTCTTTCTTGTCAAGTGAATGAGAGGCTGTTGTCATGGATACAGGCAGTCTACTGTACAGATACAGACATGACAGGATGAGTTACGATAGAAGAATCAGTTTAATGTTTGAGTTTGTGTTTTTTAAGATGAGATGTGACCTCGGAGATACTACATGACTCAGCCTCCTTCACAGGAAGACAGGATTTTTCCTGTCTTTGAAACCTAAAGCAGCAGGAAGAACTTCTTTATTTGTTGAGAGGATGCATAGTGATAAGTCATATGTATATTTTTGTCTCTGTGAGAATAATTGCTAAAGGTAAAAACATTCCTGAGTAATTGTATTATTTTTGCAGGAATCTGACCCAGTGGCAGGGATTAAATATTACTGTATGGAAATAGTCGGTCCTGTCACTGATGGTCTCGTGAGGTGAGAGCAAACAGTTAATAAGTAGTTGTTAATATTAAGATAGGGTTAAATTTTCACTGTTTTCATCAAACACACTGGAAAAACAAAACAGTAGAAAGCACAGGATCATAAACTTCATCAGACTACAACCAAAAGATGTTTACCTTGTTTTAAGAGGTTTTAATAACATTCTGAATTACACATCTTGTTTTTCTTTTCCTGAGCTGATAACAGAAGTTGCTAAGGAGTGAGATATCTTGCTCCTTTATGATCTCTGTTGAGAGTTGCAGGTGTGTTTTACCCATCAGGCAGCTGACTGGCCCAGAAGACTCAAACATCAGTTACTTTCTTTAACTTCAGTCGCTCTTTCAAACTCAGTGCTGACTGAACGATGTCAGAGACGGATGGAAAGATATTAACAAGCCAGCAACCCTAACTTCAACTCATTTCAAAGCATCGCAGCTAAGAAGGAGAGTAGATGAGTGTGTTCACCTGATGAGTGTTGTGATGACATCACAGCCGAGTCGGAGGAGATAAACACCAGTGACTACTGCAGTGTTGACTGACCTGGAGTCAATCCTGATCATATACATTCACACTGCACACAGAAGACAGATGTTAGTAGGTTTTTCGGCCCCTTTAAAGAGGTTTTAGTTTCCTCTAATCAGAGCTCTGTATGTTTTTCATCTGACTCTGAACTTCAGAAGTCATTTTTACACAGAAGAAGGAATGCTGACTGACAGACCTTCTGCAACACTGACACCTGCTGCTGACTGGCAGCACTACAGCTCACACTGGGTTTCTGCTCTCACGTCATTGATGTGTCTGGATTTGTATTTGAAGGTATGAGGATGTGACGGCTGTCGGTCAGATGAACACAGACACCAGCAGCGTCTGTCAGAGTCTGTAGACGAAGGAAGAACAACTCTTTGACCTCATCTGGACTTTTAACAGGTGAGAACTCTGACAGGTAACATAACACACCTCTGATGAAGAAACTCTGCTGTCATTTGTTATATTTTGTGGACACATGATGAACTTGTAGACGAGCAGTGATGAATTCTTTCAATACTGTTAATTACTGTTTTAATTATTCATGAATTAATTCACTAATTGTTCTCTGATATGTTACTTTTTCGTCTAAAATTAACCTTTTCGTGTTTAGTTTAGTTTCATTTAATCAGCAGCAGGAAACAGGTGAGATGTTAATCTGAGCTGACTCACTGCTGAGAGATGAGGGAGACCTGTCTGAACTGGTCTGACAGCCTGGAAACTTTTTAATCTTTGACTCAAAGACACCTGAAACATTTTCTAACCACAGAACATAGAATCAGACGTATACTGCCTGAGGTGTGAACTGGTCTTCACTGGCCCCAGGATTCAATTACGATTCTTATGTCAACGATTAAAATGCAAAATGATTCTCACAAAATCAATCTAAATTCCCTTTTTATTCAGAAAGTCCTTTATAGATATAAAAAGCTGCATCGTTTCAGTACCAGTATCAGTGTGACCCACCTCAGTACATTTACATTAAACTGAACTGCTTTACACGAGTGCTGAAACCTACAAAACATTGTTTTCACATAGCAGCTGTGAGACAGGACACTTTCTGAATGTGTCAAACATCACAAACATGACAGTTTAAAAACTTTATCATCCAGCCGAGGGTCAGAAATTCAACAGTCAACATTAGTAGGCTGTAATTTTGTTTAGGCTGCAAACTCCTGATGATGTTCTGTCAGTGCATCGATGCAGAATCTCCCGAGTTTGAACTGTGGTGCATCTTAGAATCAAGAATCTTCCACATGTCCAATACTGACTGTTTAGACTGGTTTCATGTTTCTAGCCTTATATATTTAAATTGAGACAGAGCTCAACTTTTTAAAACATGTTTTCTTCTTCATGACTCCATTAAACTGGAATCCTCTGAAAGCATGAAGGACAATAAACAACCAAAGTATATTAGTAGAGCCTTCAAACAATCCAGCAGACCAAAGACAGAATGTCATTTCATTCATTTCTTAGATATTACAGTGAAGTCAAAAACTTCAAAAACAGTAAACTGTGAGATGTTTGAATTAAATCTTTTAGTGAATCTGTCGTCATAAAGCTTCAGTAGTTTCCTTCAGTCAGAGCTCTGTTTGTTTGTCATGTGACACAGTGACGTCAGAAAGTTTAAGCTTATCGAATGAGTCAATTCAGCATTTTATCCTCCATTTCAGACAGTGTAGTCATGTGTGTCATGAAGGGATCCAGATATTAGAGACAGTGAAAGTGAGAACTGTGACAGGTTACATGACACACCTCTGATGAAGAAACTACCACATCAATTTGTGGATGAGAGCAGTGATGAATTGAATGAAGACTATTTTAAGTTCTGAATGTTCATGAATTCACTCACTAGTTATTCTATGAAATGTGACTTTCTCAACAAAATGAGTCTTTTCATGTTTTGTTTAATTCAATGATTTTAATCTGAGCTGACTTTCCTGCTGAGAGATGAGGGAGTGTCAGGTCCTGCTGTGTGTTTGTATCACTCTTATCACCACATCATCTCCCAACATGTCAAAGTAACGTGAGCTCAAAATAAAAGAGCGATGTTGTAATGTTGATTTACAAATTTATTGTCCAGCTGAGCCTGAAAATAAGCATTCGTAGACTATAAATTTGTTCAGGCTGCAAACTCACGACTGTGTTCAGTCTTGGTTCGTGTCCACAGCTGGGCGTCATTTGACACCTGAACACAGGACGCTTCCCAGCTTTGAACACTTGACCAAAACAGGCTACACCGTCCGACAACCACACAAACACTCACTGGCTGCACCTGATTGGACCAATGCCACTCGTGAGCCGTGTATATTTAAAACTGGACCAACGTGATGTCTGGTATCGAAACTTTCTCTTATATCAGGAAAATAGCTCAGCGAAATTTCTGAAGAATTGTCTGAAGACATTTTAGGCGAGAAGTAAGCCATGCTTGTTACTGTCCTGTTGACGTAGCTAGCACACTGATCTGATACCAAAAGGTGGAGTTAAAACCCTGCAGACCACTGATTGTTCGGTCCGTACAACCAGGGTCATGTTTCTGTGTTTTAATCATCTCTGCCAGCAGAGCAGAGAATAAAAAGGTTAGCAGTTTGTGTCTGTTGTCAGTACAGGTCGCAGTGTGTCAGATTAGAAATGCAGCATCTTATCAGCAGTTAAGACCGGTCTTCCCTGACGTTTCCCAGCTGATGGAAGTCTTGCTGGTTTTCCTTCAGGTGATAACACTGCCTGTCTTTAGCAGGGAGCCACGATGACACCAGAGGACATTTTTAACACTCTGGAGGATCTAAAAGTTGACGAGTTCAAGGATTTCAAATGGTATCTAAAGCTGCCTGACATCCTGGAAGGCTACCAACCCATCAAACAGTCCATAGTGGAGAGAGCAGAAAGACGGGACACAGTGGATCTGATGGTGAACACCTTTACACTTGATGGAGCTCTGAAGGTGACCAAGAAGATTTTAGAGAAGATCAAGAGGAATGACCTGGTGCAGAGTCTGTCAGCCAACAGCTCAGGACCAGAAGGTCAGTCACATTCTTTATTTTAATATCATGTTCAGAAGAAGACAGTGAGTCGATGACACAATACTTGTAAAGGAACAGGCCTCTCAGTACAGAAGCTCATTGTTTTCAGCACAGAAATTAACATTGTTTAACTGAGCAGAGACTCATTTTAATGGTGCAGCAGAGCTCTGCTTAATTTAAAATCTATATTTACTCATTTTAAACCTAGTTTTTCTAAACTCAGATTAAAGCTAATCTTAGATTAAATGAATCCTTGTTGGTGCAACCCAGCCATAATCTCTGTCTTCACCTCTCTCTCAGTGTCAGTGAATGTCGGTGATGTTGGAGAGACTTCAGAGAACAGAGGACCTTCTTCCTCTCAGAGTGAAGGTAAAGCTGCTGTATTCTCTGGTAGGTACGGAAGCCCTGAAAGACAAAGTTTAGTTTTTAGTTTGGAAAAATTAAAAGTTAGTAAGACTGACTGCATTATAACTGAGTGAAGCAGAGACAGGAGTACTTGATGATCTTTAGTTGAAGCAGTATCAGAGTATCTGCAGCTCTGAAAGACACTGAATATAAAGCATTGATTCAGTTTCCTCAAAAAGACCCTAGAAGCTATTTAAAAGTCTTAAAATCCATCAACAAAGGTCTAGAATATATTTTTCTTGGCTACTGTAGACTGTAACATCAGTTTTTAGACTATTTTGTATGTGGCTGTGAGCTGTCAGGAGGATTTAAAACTACAAAAGGACTGTTGTGACAGTGGATTCAGCTGAAGGAGGCAGTTTAATCCTTTTTATGTAGAATCTTATTCAAACCATCAGATCTGCATCAAACTCTGTCTCTTCTGCAGCTACAGCAGCCAGGTCGCACGTGGTCATATGTAATTTCTGATTGGCTGCTATTCTTAAGAGGGCGGGTCTTATGTAGTATGAGCAGGCCAGAGGTCAGACAGCAGAGATGGAGTCGAGTGAAGAGGAAGAAGAGATCAGAGAGCAACTCTTTTCATGGAGGACATGATGAATAATAACCATTATTTCTGAAGCATTTTTGTGAGCTTGTGTCTGTTTCTCAAACTGAATGAACTGAAACTGACTTCAGCTCAGTTCATGGTTTTCAACTGAGATTTGGAGTTGACCCGACCATGAAGTCAAAGTGGTTGATAACTGTGAGGACTGAGTGGAGTGACAGTGGAAAGCTAGCTGAGCTCACCTGTGGTTCAGATAAGGCCTGCATCCTTTTTTGTTGAATGGAAACAAGAGAAACCAGATGAATTATGGTCTGTATGGAGCCACCAGGCTCAGTTTTGCTTTTTATTTATTGGAAGTAGTTTAAATGATATTGGTGTTTAAACGTCATCAAATGATTGTAACAAAACAAGAAAGAGTGAAAGAAGCTAAGAATACACACTTCTGGGCCTGCAAGAGAGCTTGAGTCTAAATATCTATATAGACAGAAGGAGAATATTAAAACTGATGCTACAGGACTCTTCTTTGTGACATTTCAACCAGAAGATGGCAGCAACACCAAGAGCTGCTCAGTGGTCCCCAGTCCAGAGCTGTGGCTGTACTGACCAGCTCCCTGTCGGATAGATTTATATGTTGTTGGGGTAAATGAGAGAATGATGTGATCAAATATTAATGTTAAGATAGCTTACTGTAACACAACTACAGATATCATACTGTTACAGTAGTTTCCATAGACATCTTTCTCCAACTGTAAATTTAAAATCCTGCATTTCAGTTGTTTGTTGTTTCTATTTGTCACTCAGATGAGATTGTTCCAGTACCAAAGCCACAACCCATCTCATATTACCAGAAAATGCTTCAGTCAAACCTCGAGGATCGGTTTAATTGTGCACAAGAGGGGTGGGCACAGAGGAAGGACGGGCAACCTCTGGTTGATATCTACACAGAGCTGTACATCACAGCTGGGGGTGACGTTAACATCAACAAACAGCATGAGGTCATTCAGATGGAGGTGAACCCAACAACAGAGGAATCAATTCAACCCTGTGACATGTTCAAACCCCCCTCTGGTAAAGGAAGATCCATAAGAACAGTGCTGACCAATGGAATCGCAGGAATTGGCAAAACATTTCTTGTCCAGAAGTTTGTGTTGGACTGGACAAACAAAGAAAATAATCAAGATGTGCATCTCATATTCCCCTTTACCTTCCGCCAGCTGAACTTAAGGAAGGGTGAAAAGTTAAGTCTGACCGAGCTGATCCATAAATCTATCAGAGAGACCAAAGACATTCAGGAAGAGGCTCTTAATCATATCTTTACGACCCTGCAGTCATCAGGAAACACCAACTTTGACAGAAGTAAATTCAAACTGGTGTTTGTTTTGGATGGACTGGACGAGAGCCGCCTTCAACTGGACTGCTCGACCAATAAAAACAAAGGAACAGACTTTGATGTTACACAGTCCACCTCAGTGGATGTGCTGATGTCAAACCTCATCAAGAGAAATCTGCTTCCCTCTGCTCGCCTCTGGATAACCACACGACCTGCAGCAGCCAATCAGATTCATTCTGATTTTGTTGACGTGGTGACAGAAGTCAGAGGGTTCACTGACCCACAGAAGGAGGAGTACTTCAGGAAGAGATTCAGAGATGAGGAGCAGGCCAGCAGAATCATCTCCCACATCAAGACATCACGAAGCCTCCACATCATGTGCCACATCCCAGTCTTCTGCTGGATCACTGCTACAGTTCTGTTCAAGCCAAGAGAGGGAGGACAGCTGCCCAAGACCCTGACTGAGATGTATGTAGAGTTCCTGAGTTTTCAGAATCATCAGACAAATGAGAAGTTTGACCAAAACATGTGCATTCAGTACATTAAGTCACTAGCAAAACTGGCTTTCCAGCAGCTGGAAAAGGGCAACCTGATCTTCTATGAAAGAGATCTAGAAGAGAGTGGCATTGATGTCAGAGGAGCCTCAGTGTTCTCAG
The DNA here is from genome assembly GCA_039737535.1 of Lagodon rhomboides. Taxonomy (NCBI): domain Eukaryota; kingdom Metazoa; phylum Chordata; class Actinopteri; order Spariformes; family Sparidae; genus Lagodon; species Lagodon rhomboides. Next base: position 36,280,639 of record CM077786.1, read on the forward strand.
GAGTGTTCACAGAGATCTTTAAAGAGGAACGTGGGAGGAAGAATGATGAAGTCAAGATGTTTAGCTTCGTCCATCTCAGTGTTCAGGAGTTTTTGGCAGCTTTGTATGTAGAGATGTCACTCATTAACAAAAACAAGAATGTGATGTCAGAGCTACCTCAAACTATCGGCGAACGTCTGAGAATGTTTTTCAGCAAAAAGTCTGTGACAAAGGTCCACAGGTTTGCTATTGACAAGGCCCTACAGAGTCCAAATGGACACCTGGACTTGTTCCTCCGCTTCCTCCTGGGTCTGTCACTGCAGACCAATCAGACTCTCCCTCAAGGCCTCCTGAAAAAGAAGAGAAGCTCACAGACCAATCAGAAAACAGTTGAGTACATCAAGAAGAAGATCAGTGAGAATCTGTCTCCAGAGAGAAGCATCAATCTGTTCCACTGTCTGAATGAACTGAATGATGGTTCTCTAGTGGAGGAGATCCAACAGTACCTGAGTTCAGGAAGTCTCTCCACAGATAAACTGTCTCCTGCTCAGTGGTCAGCTCTGGGCTTCATCTTACTGTCATCAGAAGAAGATCTGGACGTGTTTGACCTGAAGAAATACTCTGCTTCAGAGGAGGTTCTTCTGAGGCTGCTGCCAGTGGTCAAAGCCTCCAACAAAGCTCTGTAAGTGAACAGATAACTGCAGATATGAACTACTGTATATCACATGTGTAGGATCAACTAATGAATATTGAACAAATAATGGAACAAAGTCACTGATGCACATTGCCAAGGCAATGCTACTAACAACTGAGCTAGATTGCATAGAAGTATAACTCATTTTCATTCAGCCCCAGTGGGGGGACAATGCCACACTGTTTGTTTCGAGCCCTACAGCATGAGAGCTTACAGATGTAACAGTTGACGGAGCCAAAAGCTCACAGTGGGGCTAAACACACTCAGCAGTACTGAGAGTTCAGAGGAACATTAAGTGGTGAACACTGAATTTCAGTTTAATGTGACAACACAACACATTTACACAAAAAGAATGTACTGAAGTATTTTAGCTGAGTACTGTTTGAAGGCAGAAGTACCTTTAGTTTGGAGTTACAGACAATTTACATCAGTGGACATTTTATCGATCTTCTGACAGAGATGAAAGTAACCTGGTTCAAGCAGTGACCAGGTGGTGGAGCAGTAGCTTCAGAACACAAAGACCTCAAAGACTGAGACAAATGAGAATGAGACACAGACTTTCTCCCAAATTCTCTTTTAACAGTGTTTAGATAACTTCTCATTTTGTTTTAAACCTATTTATGTCTTTAAATCGATGTAAGATAAATGTAATCATTTATTTCCTCAGCATTTTAATGGTGGTTTTATTATGCCACTAATAACCAACAACTATAGATAAAAATAAGGTAAAGAAACCTTTTGATCGGTGATCGGTATCGGTTGATACTGCTTCCAGCCATCGATGATCTGCCCCAAGAATCCTGATCAGAGCACCCTTAGCTTAGTTTCCTATCGTTGACATTGTGGCAGTTTTAACTTCTGGAGACAGTTGAGAGAGTGTTGTGTGTTGTAACTGCTGATTTCAGCATGTTACTGCTGATTTCAGCATGTTACACTCTGTTAGCTCTTCAGTTGCAGATACGTATGTAATGTGTCTCATTGAACTGCCTGACAGACAAAACACAAACATGCCATGGACAGCAAGTTGAACTTGAGGATATAATCACTGAAATTTAATTGAACTTAAATTGCTAGTATGCAAAACACTAATTGTCTAAACATCTACTGATGTATTTTGTGTTGTGGATGACAGAAACAGTATCACTAACTCTCCTTCAGGCTGAGTGGCTGTAATCTGTCAGAGAGAAGCTGTGAAGCTCTGTCCTCAGTTCTCAGCTCCCAGTCCTCTAGTCTGAGAGAGCTGGACCTGAGAAACAACGACCTGCAGGATTCAGGAGTGGAGCCGCTGTCTGTTGGACTGAAGAGTCCACACTGTAAACTGGAGACTGTAAGGTCAGGATTAAAAAGACATCGACAGAGTGAAACATAAATGTTCCTTTATGTTGTCATTGTTGTCCTGTCATTTTAGCAGCTCTCTTTTCAGACACTGCTCTGAAACAGAGCGTGTCAAAATAGAGTTGGAAGTTAACTCAGAGAGAGAAGTCTTCACATGTGAACTCTACTTTTTTTCAGGCTAAGTGGCTGTAATCTGTCAGAGAGAAGCTGTGAAGCTCTGTCCTCAGTTCTCAGCTCCCAGTCCTCTAGTCTGACAGAGCTGGACCTGAATTATAACAACCTGCAGGATTCGGGAGTGGAGCCGCTGTCTGTTGGACTGAAGAGTCCACACTGTAAACTGGAGACTCTCAGGTCAGGATTAAAAAGACATCGACAGAGTGAAACATAACTGTTCCTTTATGTTGTCATTGTTCTCCTGTCATTGTAGCAGTTCCCTTTTCAGACACTGCTCTGAAACTGAGTGTATCAAAATAGAGTTGGAAGTTAACTCAAACAGAGAGAGAAGACTTCACATGTGTACTCTACTTTTTTTCAGGCTAAGTGGCTGTAATCTGTCAGAGAGAAGCTGTGAAGCTCTGTCCTCAGTTCTCAGCTCCCAGTCCTCTAGTCTGACAGAGCTGGACCTGAGTAATAACAACCTGCAGGATTCAGGAGTGGAGCCGCTGTCTGTTGGACTAAAGAGTCCACACTGTAAACTGGAGACTCTCAGGTCAGGATTAAAAAGACATCGACAGAGTGAAACATAACTGTTCCTTGATGTTGTCATTGTTGTCCTGTCATTGTAGCAGTTCCCTTTTCAGACACTGCTCTGAAACTGAGTGGGTCAAAATACAGTTGGAAGTTAACTCAAACAGAGAGCAAAGTCTTCACATGTGTACTCTACTTTTTTTTCAGGCTGAGTGGCTGTAATCTGTCAGAGAGAAGCTGTGAAGCTCTGTCCTCAGTTCTCAGCTCCCAGTCCTCTAGTCTGAGAGAGCTGGACCTGAGTAACAACGACCTGCAGGATTCAGGAGTGGAGTCGCTGTCTGTTACACTCAAGAGTCCACACTGTAAACTGGAGACTCTCAGGTCAGGATTAAAAAGACATGGACAGAGTGAAACATAACTGTTCCTTGATGTTGTCATTGTTGTCCTGTCATTGTAGCAGTTCTCTTTTCAGACACTGCTCTGAAGCTGAGTGTGTCAAAATACGGTTGGAAGTTAACTCAAACAGAGAGAAAAGTCTTCACATGTGTACTGTACTTTTTTTTCAGACTAAGTGGCTGTAATCTGTCAGAGAGAAGCTGTGAAGCTCTGTCCTCAGTTCTCAGCTCCCAGTCCTCTAGTCTGAGAGAGCTGGACCTGAGTAACAACGACCTGCAGGATTCAGGAGTGGAGTCGCTGTCTGTTACACTCAAGAGTCCACACTGTAAACTGGAGACTCTCAGGTCAGGATTAAAAAGACATGGACAGAGTGAAACATAACTGTTCCTTGATGTTGTCATTGTTGTCCTGTCATTGTAGCAGTTCTCTTTTCAGACACTGCTCTGAAGCTGAGTGTGTCAAAATACGGTTGGAAGTTAACTCAAACAGAGAGAAAAGTCTTCACATGTGTACTCTACTTTTTTTCAGACTAAGTGGCTGTAATCTGTCAGAGAGAAGCTGTGAAGCTCTGTCCTCAGTTCTCAGCTCCCAGTCCTCTAGTCTGACAGAGCTGGACCTGAATAATAACAACCTGCAGGATTCAGGTAGTGGAGCCGCTGTCTGTTGGACTGAAGAGTCCACACTGTAAACTGGAGACTCTCAGGTCAGGATTAAAAAGACATCGACAGAGTGAAACATAAATGTTCCTTTATGTTGTCATTGTTGTCCTGTCATTGTAGCAGTTCTCTTTTCAGACACTGCTCTGAAACTGAGTGTGTCAAAATACAGTTGGAAGTTAACTCAAACAGAGAGAGAAGACTTCACATGTGTACTCTACATCTTTTTTCAGACTTAGTGGCTGTAATCTGTCAGAGAGAAGCTGTGAAGCTCTGTCCTCAGTTCTCAGCTCCCAGTCCTCTAGTCTGACAGAGCTGGACCTGAATAATAACAAACTGCAGGATTCAGGAGTGGAGCCGCTGTCTGTTGGACTGAAGAGTCCACACTGTAAACTGGAGACTCTCAGGTCAGGATTAAAAAGACATCGACAGAGTGAAACATAACTGTTCCTTTATGTTGTCATTGTTGTCCTGTCATTGTAGTAGTTCTCTTTTCAGACACTGCTCTGAAACCGAGTGTATCAAAATACAGTTGGAAGTTAACTCAAACAGAGAGAGAAGACTTCACATGTGTACTCTACATCTTTTTTTCAGACTGAGTGGTTGTAATCTGTCAGAGAGAAGCTGTGAAGCTCTGTCCTCAGTTCTCAGCTCCCAGTCCTCCAGTCTGAGAGAGCTGGACCTGAATAACAACGACCTGCAGGATTCAGGAGTGAAGTCGCTGTCTGTTGGACTGAAGAGTCCACACTGTAAACTGGTGACTTTCAGGTCTGACTTCAGTTTCTGCTAAATGACCACTCAAATGTTGCTTGGCATCTGGTTAAAATTAGCTTAAAATATCGTATAACAAACATTTGTATGAGTTTTGGACGTTGTGTATTATTCTATAGGTAAGATACAGGTATACCTGTATCTTACCTATAGAATAATAAAGTCCCTCAGAGATTGCATAATTTATTTTAATGTACAGTAAAGTTATATTCATTAATCAACAGAGTTCTATCAGATTACTTTGTGTTGCCTCTCAGCTAGGGCTGGGCGATTTTTTCGGTTTTAATTATTAATTTGCATTTTTACTTTCCTAAGGTTTGTGAAATGGCTGAACCTAAAAATCGCGATTTAAAAACAGTTCTAGATCTCCGCAGATTTGTTTTGCTTTTAACCCATTTGTACCGGATGCTGCTCAGCGCGGCGCTACATTCCATTTACCGCTGGTTGCTGCATAACGCAGCTTTGAAGCTCCCACTGGCTGCAGCGTAGAGCAACATTGGTGATTTGTCCACATGTAGCACTGTCATTGGTTCAAATACACATGAGGTGGGTCTTGTTGGGTTTTTTAAACCACGTGACCACTCAAATGTCGTGTGGTTGGCCGACAATCATGTCAATCAGACATACACATGCGTTGCACGTGTATGTCCGACTGATTGACGTACACGTGCAACGCATGTGTATGTCTGAATGATTGACGTCACGTGGTTTAAAAAACCCAACAAGACCCACCTCATGTGTATTTGAACCAATGACAGTGCATTATATGCTACATGCGTCATGAAAATGACGACAAATCACCAATGTTGCGCTATGCTGCAGCCAGCGGGAGCTTCAAAGCTGCGTTACAAGTTTTTTCAGTGATGGCCTACAAGAGAATTTTTTTTTTGATTTAAAAAAAATCTTTGCACAATAATGACAGCCAAGTGGTGCTGATTTTATTTTATTTTTATTTATTTTTTTATTCTTGAACAACTGATTTGTTCACATAGGCCTAGATTACTTGGTAATCTCATTTATTTTTATTGTGTTAATAAAGAAAATATGTATTTAAATTTGCCTTGGTCTTTTTAGTTTGTTTAGAGAAAAACAGAAAAAAATCGAGGTTTAAATCGAAAATTGTCCATTAGTTAGAAAAAATCGAGGTTTTATTTTTAGGCCAAATCGCCCAGCCCTACTCTCAGCTCTATGAATTGTTGCATCTTACAGACCTTTTTATGGAGTTCGTTTTTTTTGTTTTTTTTTACTTTCTACAGCTTTACCGTTTGTAAAGTGGTTACAGAGCTTTTCCAGTGCAGCTGACTGTATTTTAAATATTTTTCTGATATCACAGCACATCCGTTGTCAATTTTATGTACAAAACCCTAAATCATTGTTACATTGCCTCAGTGGGCTTTACAATCTGTACTGTGAGCGACATCCTCTGTCTTTTGACCCTCGACTGTGGGGCAAACTTCCTATATTGAAAAAAAACATTTAACAGGGAAAAAACACCATGAAGAGGAGGATCAATTTTCAAGGACCGACAAACAGGAAGTAGATTGCATGTACAGACAAGCTAAATCATAGTTCACAGATGTAATTCACAGAATGTCTGTCTCTACACATTGATAGGTAAACATTGTCCTATGTGTGTGTGTTTGTGTGTGTGTCCAGGCTGTCAGGCTGTCTGATCACAGCAGGAAGGCTGTACTTCTCTGGTCTCAGCTCTGAGATCAAATCCCTCCCATCTGAGAGAGCTGGACCTGAGCTACAATCATCCAGGAGACTCAGGAGTGAAGCTGCTGTCAGCTGGACTCGAGGATCCAGACTGGAGACTGGACACTCTCAGGTATGAACAGACATCAAGGGCTCACACACTGTTTCTCTATCACACTGACAAGCTGAGGACTGTTGGTTCAGAGTCTGAACCAACAGCACTTCTGTTAACAGTGAAGACAGTACCAGACTGGACTTCTCACTTGCTTGCCAAGCAGAGAGAGATTCTGAGTCTCGCCTATTTTTACCACAATGTGCGCCATTCTTGACAAAAATGGACCTACAAACGAACTTAAGACAGTCATACGGACATCATGCCATTGTTTCACTACAGTTTTAATGTCTGTATCTGTGGAATATGTCACAGACATGAAGAGAATTCACAGAACTGGTGATTTTTTGAGTTTTTTTCCTGTGCACTCTCTTTTTCTTTCTCTCGCTCCCTCCCTCCTCTTTGCTCCCTCCTCAGCGGTAAAGGAAAATCACGTCATCATATTTATTGATAATTATCAAATTCCAACTCCATGTAAACAGATGGGGCAGGCAGGAGCTGCACTGCAGCAGCAACACAGCCTGTGTGATCACAAACAAGCGAGTGAGGAGCAGCATCTCAGCCACATAGTACACAGGCATCAACTGTAGACAAAGTGTAACTGATGTGCTGAGAGTCCCTGTCCACCCTGAGACTGACCTCATGACTGACATCACATCACCAGCTGCTGTCGATCATTTAATGATAACTACGATACAGTATTTATGACAAATATAGTTCAGCGTTAATTAACCAGAATACAAACTTCAGAGTTCATTCTTGACCTTGGGAAGAGTAGTGGACAAAACAATGTAAGCGTAAAGTCTGTTAGAGAGTTCAGCCACATTACTTGGTCTTCATCAGCAAATTGACTTTTCCCATTCTTCATGAAATTGTAGGTAATTAATTTATTTTGGCTCAAAAGTTCAGGTTCAGGGGGATTCTGGGATGCCTCGTAGCTGAGCAGACATGCCCGAACTGAGCTCTCTAACTCGTCCTATAACTTAACATAAAACAACACTAAATTAAACTTTGGAGTGGGTAAATATAACGTAAAGGACAGTTGATGTGGAATGGTTGCTCGACTTCGAACAAACACTGAAAGAAAGATAAGAAAGGCGACAAAACTGTTGCTAGCAAAGAAGGAGTTGTGGCTAAAGCTAACACTAGCCGAAGCGAGACAGGCGTGGCCACGGTCAATCTGAATTCAACACTGTGTGAATCTGAGGATTCTCAATTCACGGGGGTGCTTCCTGTTTATGGAATTAGATTTGTGCCAAAAGAAACAAACAAAACTTCTGAAATGTCAAACAAAAATAGGAATTTGAGAGAACATAAAACTAATTTCAAAAACACAACTTATAACTTGCAATCAAATAATTTGTCAAACAGTGTAAAGTGTTGGTCTTTTACTCTTCTAATAATGCATTATTTTGTTTATGGTTCCCTCTGCTTCTCTCTCTCCGCCCAGACTTTAGAAAGGAGATTGGAATTTACCTCCCACGTCTCCAGTTGAGCGTCTGTGGCATGCTGGCCAACCATTATTCAGAACTATCTCAAGGGTGTATACAGCTCTTATGTCGGCTTTATCAATACCAGATATGGATAGATCGAGGGTTCAATGGGAGAAGGACCTGGGAATAACTACTGAGGAGCAGTTATGGAGGAACTTGTGCAGAGATGAAGTCACCTCTACTTTAAATGTTCGGTATAGACTGATACAATTTAACTTCCTGCATCAGCTGTATATTACCCCTCATAAATTACATAAATACATCTCCAGTGTATCACCTCTTTGTTTTAGATGTGGCCCAAAGGAAGGAACATCCTTCATTCTACCTCTCAGTGATCTAAACTGCAGGGGTTTGTGAAATCAAACATCCACAGGGTTACGTTTCCACTGGACCCTGAAATTTGTTTACTGGAGAACTTTACTAATTCCAACCTTGAGACAAATAATGCTGAGAAACTTACAGAAATCCTTTTGACAATTGCTCAGTAAAGTGGAAATTAGACGCCTCCCTTCCAATTAAAATGTGGTTCTGTGAAGTCAGTAGCTGTGCGCCCCGAGAGAAAATAACTTGTTGGATGCAGAAAAGAAGTGAGACTTTTTACAAAATATGGCAACCATTTTTAATTTCTATGGAAAATGTACCAGCACACCAGGTTGACTAATTTCCCTGCATTCAAGCTTGGCTTGGCATGATCTATGTGATGCTGCCCTTTGTTTCTCTCTGTATCTTCAAAAGACATTCGATCTAATTTATTTTATTTATTCATTTATTACTATATTATTATTATTATTATTATTATTATTATTATTATTATTATTATTATTTAATTGTTCCACTTTCTATTGTCCTGACATTGTGAGTTCTTTTCATTTTTACTTTGCCACCTTGTGGATAATGATTTTTTCCTTGATTTGAGTTTGTCTTGTCTGTTTGTAACTGTAACTTTGTTCTTGAAAAAATCAAAAATCAAATGTTCAAAAAAAGAAAAGTTCAGGTTGAAACTGTCGACTTGGTTTTAGAAACATGTCTTGTTTGATATATTCTCCATGTCAGTCACATTCTTCACTGTATTACATGTCAGGTGTCTGGTAGAAACTGTTTTTATTCAATCATGTAATTACTGATTTCTCATCATGTTTCTAACAGGAACTGGCAGTTGAGGCATATTGTGTGTGTGGAAGTGTGTGCATGTGACTAAAGCTGAGCAGAAGGTTCTAATTATCTTGTTCATTGTGTCACAGCTTTCTGTTACGACCACAGTTTCAGCCACAACATGTAAAATACTCAATAATATTAAAACCAGCTGCCTGATGTGTTTGACAGAAACTGAACGAGGGAAAGAAAAAAGATGTGTTTCTTAAACTAGTCTGACTGATTTCCAGTTGAAAACAGTTTCATCTGTACAGAGTCCGTCAGTCTGAACTGAACAGAACATCTGTAACCACTGACGTCAACAACAACTAAATATGTCAGCAGACAAAAATGAAGCGTCACAGTTTCCTGAAACATGAATGAAGCTGTAAAAAGGAGATTTCTTTGGTTGAGTTGTATATTTGTGTCTTCTCCTCTGGTTTGTGGACTCTGTCTGCTGTATTTAAAGGAGCTGAGAGGAGCTCACCTGCTGACTCTGTGTTCGTCCTCTTCATTTCTTCAGCCTCTCGTCCAAATACTGTTTTTTTGTTTTTTTCTTAAGACCATTATTTTTGTGAGACTGAACCCATTTGTGCCTGCTACTGAAATGTTTAATTTCCTTTGGAAGTGTTCTCTGGACTAACACAAATCTGAAGAGGTTTTTAAATCGGTCTCACTTCTTGGCTGAAAAGTGAGTTTTTCTGATCATAGGATAATAAGTCATTATCAGTCATACAGCAGGTGAACACATTCACTTGAGGAGCCGCTCTTTATCATTAATAATGACTTAACATTCAGAAATTAACATTCCAGCCTCCTCATCTACAATGTACATGAGGTACTGAGAAGATGTGGATATGACTGAAACTTTCACCGAACTGCTCGACAGTGAAAGAGGAGACAGTGCAGACAATAGTCATGATGAGGAGTTTTTAAATTGACCATTTATCAGGGAAGAGAGCTGGATAATGTTGCTGAACTGACAACTGTGAAACATGGAATCAAAGAGATAATGTCCTTAGTCGAAGAGGAACCTCGAAGGATCATTCTGACTTTGTTTCTTCCTCCAGGGTGGAACATGGTGGAGAGCAGAGGCTGAAACCTGGTGTGAGGAAGTGTAAGTGTGTGTTCACTTTGACTGATGAAAACAAGGCAGCACATGTTAAAGTAGTTTAAATCTAAAGCTTGTGTATCTGCATTCAACTGTCAGTTTGAAAGAAGATCCAAAAAGATGAGTCATTGTGAAGTTTTGATCTAATTAACAGTCAGTCTGTTAATAAAGCAACAAATAAACCATCAGCTGTGTTAGATGATAAACTGCTGCTGTATTGTGTCTTGTTCTCTCCATCAGATGTCTGTGAACTCACAGTCGACACAAACACAGTACACAGAAACCTCAAACTGTCTGACAACAACAGGAAGGTGACATATGTGGCAGAGCAGCAGCCATATCCTGATCATCCAGAGAGGTTTGACTGCTGGTCTCAGCTGCTGTGTAGAAATGATCTGACTGGTCGCTGTTACTGGGAGGTCGACTGGAGAGGAGATGTTTATATATCAGTGAGTTACAGAGGAATCAGCAGGAGAGGAGACAGTGAGGACTGTTGGTTTGGACGGAATAATCAGTCCTGGAGTCTGAACTGCTCTGATGATGGTCCGTTACTGTGTCTATCACAATAAGAGAGAAACAGTACTCCTTCTCTCTCCTCCTCCTCCTCCTCCTCTGTCTCTAACAGAGTAGCAGTGTATGTGGACTGTCCTGCTGGCACTCTGTCCTTCTACACAGTCTCCTCTGACTCACTGATCCACCTCCACACCTTCAACACCACATTCACTCAACCTCTTTATCCTGGGTTAGGGTTCTGGTTGTGGTCACCTGGTTCCTCATTGTCTCTGTAGGAGGCACACACACACACACTCACACACACTCACCTCACACATACACACTCACACTCTCTCTCACACACACACTCTCTCACACACACACTCACAGTCACACACACACACACTCACACAAACTCACACACACACCCACAGTAACAGAAGTGGTTGAGGTGTTTTGTCTCTTCTGGGTCAATGTGCTGCACATCAGTGGTTTTAAATATCTTTAAATATGTTTTGAACGTTCAGATTTCAGTTTTCTGAACTTTGTGATCTGATTGTTTTCTCACAACAATCAGCCTGTATATACAATAAAACCAGGCTGCACACACACATGCATATAGAGAATCAGAATGATGATCTTTGTTCACACAGCTTGTATTTTGTTGATGTGTCATTCATCATTGAAGTTTGTCATTTGTCTTATTTGTAGGGCTGGGTATCATGGCCAATTTCCTAAATCGATTCAATTTCGATTCATATGGTTCTGAATCGATTAATCACGATTCCATTCGATTCGATTCCATTCAATTCAATTGAATCTGCTCTTAAATAATGAGAATGGCTCAACTGTGTTACAAAATACAAATGTACTTGATTTTTTCTCTTCACCATAAACAGGTTTTAAGTGCAAACTTGTAAATTGGACAGTTTAAACTTGGACTGTCAATAAAACTCTCAAGTCTCAAAAGTGCAATTTTGACATTAGAAAGGAATTGCAAGTGAAAGTGTACTTGAACTACAACATTCCATCACTGCAAATTGCATTAAGGCATTGTTTCTTAAAGTGCAAAAATAATAACAATGGTAACAAAACTAAAATTAAACTTAAACTGTCTGAAGTCAAGTCCTGTTATTGTGACTTTGTTCTCACTTGGTAATTGTGAGATTCTTGTTTAGGAAAAGGAGCTCATTGACATGATCTGGGGTTAGGCAGCTCCTTTTTGCAGTGACAATATCACCCGCAGTTGAAAACACCCTCTCCGACGCAATACTGGTCCCTGGGACACAAAGGTATTGCTTCGCTTCTTGAATAAGATAGAAAAAAAACAAAAACAGACATAAATGAAAAAATATATAAATAGATTGAAAATCATTTATGAACTCTTTTATATTATATAATATTCCCTATATTCCAATTGAGAATCTTTTAATTCTCAATGAAAACATTCTTATTCAATTGAACAGTTTTTTAAAAAAATACTTACATCACGTGCAGCAGCGGCAGCCTCAGTCTGCAGTCTGGAGAAGGTGTCGTCTCGCTCTTTAGCAGACAGGGATGGTAGGGCCTTAAAGCGAGGATCCAGCGCTGATGCTGCATACAATGTGTCCTTCTGCGCATCATATCTTAAAGACATTTAACAATTTTTTTTGTTATCACAGTATTAGGATAAACATTGCATGCATACAAATATACAATCTCACACACACAAACAAAAAAGTGCATGGATTATAAATTATTAACTGCTACAACTCATCAGTAAAATGAGAAGAAAATGCACATATAAAATACAAAACTTTGCTTTTGTAATGTTTTGATTTAGCCTACCACTGACTAATGCGCACACACACACACACACACACAGAAAGAGAGAGACCTTAGCATACCTTGTCCTCAAGTTATTCTTTGCAGCAGCCTTTAAGTCCCTCACCACGGTGGAGTCTTCGAGGCTGGGGGTCAAGGCCTCCTGCAGCAGGGCGAGAAGTGGAGCGATGATGGACAGAGTTGGTTGCTTGTCCTCCGACATTGCCAGTGTAGCTTCTTTCACTGGCTTCAAGACCCGCACCAAATCTTCGGCAATCGTTACATCCTCCTCTGTTAAGGTGCACAAATCTTTTTCATTCCTGCGCACGTCTTGTGAAAGGAGAGTGGCAGAGATGGCTGGCTGTTGTTCTAAAAAGCGCTCCAGCATGTCCAGTGCACTGTTCCACCTAGTCACAACGTCTACTGTTAGCTTGTGCGCTGGCAGTTGAAGCAGCTTCTGTTTTTCTTTCAGGATGTGGCTTGCCATCGTACTCCGGTGAAAGAACGTTGCTATGCGCCTCACTCGAGCAAGCAGACGTGACACGGCTGGGATTTTTAGACCTGCTTGTGAGGCTAAGTTCAATGTGTGCGCGAAGCACCCGACATGCATTAGCTGCATTATCTCCACCGCACGAACCATATTTGCAGCGTTGTCCGTCACGACTGCTGGGTTTTTGCTGGTCAGTCCCCACTCCTGTATGGCCTCTGTCAACATATCAGCTATATTAATAGCGGTGTGGCTCGTGAGAACCTCGGTGGTCTGTAGCACATGAGACATGAGGCACCACTCGTTGTCGATGTAGTGAGAAGTCACTGTCATGTACGACTGCGTTGACAGTGATGTCCAGGTGTCACAGGTTATGGCGACCCTCTCTGCTGACTGCATTTTCGTTAGGATGTCGTCTTTCACACATGTGTACATCATGGGGATAACAGTTTCAGTCAGATGTTTACGTTGCACCATAACGTAGTGTGGTTCGAGCACCTGAACGAGCCGCTTGAAGCCTTCATTTTCCACAACCGAGTACGGGCGTAAGTCTTTGCAAACAAAAGTTGCTATGGCCTCTGTTATCCTTATGGCCCGCGAGAATCGGATGGTAATGTCAATGATTCCCTCAGTTTCCTTTGTTTTGCCCCGGGCGGCTTGTTGTCGGAAGCTAAAGTTAGCGTCGTGTGATACCTTGTCAAGTGGTTTCTGAGGTTTGTAGTATTCCTACAATAACTGACCTCCGCTTGGCAGATCTTGCACACCACTTTGGTTTTATCCAGCGCTTTGTCCTGTGTCGTTTTAAATCCAAAATGGTTCCAGACGTCAGACTTAAGTTGGGACGGCTTGCTGAGCGGGTTTTTACCTGCGTCGGCCATTGTGTGTATGCACGTCAACCTGACGTAAACGCGCCGCTGCTTCATCGCGCACGAGACTACTGGGGTTCATGGGAAAAAATCGATCTCATGCCCTATGAATCGAGTTTTGCAAAATTTGAATGAAATCGATCCTAAATTCGATTGAATCGATTTTTTTACCCAGCCCTACTTATTTGAGTTATTATCTGTAAATATGTGTATATGAGTGGATAGAGCTGCTGCTACGTGCAGACGGACCTCCATTACAAAATCTCCCTGTAGAGTCCAAGAGCCAAAGACTTTCTGTCAACACTTCATCATCTCACATCATCTGTCAGAAGAAACATTTGACTTTCTCATTCACGTGTCTCTCCTGATTGAAATAACGTCTTTTCACATCACTTTACATTACAGACATCACAGCAGACGAGCTGTATGGAGACATCTGATGGTTCTTTGGTTGTTTCTCTGTTTTAAATCAAGTCTCCAGCTGCTTCAGTTGTTTAGCAGAATGCTGCAACTCTGTTTTACTGTGAAGATCCAGAACTGTTCTGTGGACTACGACACTTCTCTGCTCAGTACCTCCTGGTCCACTTGGTCTTCCTGAATTTGGACTTTGTTTAGCTTTTGTTTTTGGTCTTTGTATTTTCAGAAGTCATGTGACATCGATATAAGATAAGGAGAGTAGAAATTCAAGTGTTGTAGCAGCTCAAAGACAACTAGGTTACAATCAGGTAAGAACAAATGAAAGAGGATAGCTATGAATAAATATACATGAAACTAAACTTATGCAATGTGTGTGATCAGTGAGATGACAGACTGTAGCTTCCACTGCTGTTGTAGAGTCTGATACAAAGCAGCACCTGAAGCGTTCAGTTTTGCACCTTGGTGGGACGATGCGGACAGAGCGGACCCTCCTCGCGATGTGGTTTTCCTGCTGACCTGACCAGTCTTGATGCCACCTCACCAACACACCACAGTCTGGTAGAAAGTCATGTGATGAAGCTCCATCAGTCCTCTGAGCTCCTCCTCTTAGTTTTACTGTGTGTCTCCATCATCTCCCATAGACTTCAATACATACAGTCTGACACCAGAGATCCGGTGACCTGATGACCCTTCCTTCTTCTTCAGGTTCCCCGGTCAGTAACAGGAAGTGGTTGATGTGAGCTGGTGCAGAGCAGCAGAGTGTCAGACTGCAGAGTGACCAGCAGGAGGCAGCAGATCCACACAAATACAGACAGAGATCATCTGTGACTGATGGAGGTGAAACATTAAAGCTCCAGATGAAGTTTCACATTAAAACTGCTGACGTCACAACATGGACACCACAGAAAATCTGTTTTCCATCATAATGTTCAGATTAAGACCTAAAACACCATGTTACAGATTACATGTGATATGCAACACATGACTGATGAGTTTTTACCATCAACACAACGGCTGTGTCCAAAATCACTCACTCATTCCCTCCTCCCTGATCACTACATTGGGAGTCCAACATAGTGGACTATATACGGAGCTCATCCGCAGAAAGAAGAACACACTTTGGGACACTACTCAGATGCTGTTAATTACGTCACTGCTGTCGCGCAGTTGAAACGTGAAATCACGGAGATCAGCTCCACGACCTCCATGTGTTCGTCCGCAGCGCAATGCATGATGGTAAATATTGCTTGATTAGTGACCATCGGTTGTACACTACTTTTCGCGACTTTGAGTCCACTATATAGGGTATAATAATTCCCACTAGACATTCGGACAGCACTACAAAATGGCGTAGTCACTATGTAGTGCACTATATAGGGAATAGTGAGTGATTTCGAACACAGCCAACGTTTACGTGTGTCCGCCATGTTTCAGCGCCGCATGACATTGACTCAGTAATTCGTGTACAAAAAAGAGTTCGCAAGCTGTTACTGTGACTTGAGGAGGCATTCAGATGGAGTTATTAACTTATTATCTCTCAGATTATTTCCACAGCCCAATAACACAAGGTAATATTAATGATGTAGTCGGACAGTTGCATGTGTACTTCTTCAATACTTTACAATAAATTGGCCACTTTAGTTTATAAGAGTGAACTTTTGAGTGTTCTCTAAGTGTCTGATCAGTAAACTTTGAGGAGTGAACTAGTTTACAAGTCAGATTTTGTCCAGCTTTACTCTGAACTGAACTCTATTCTATCAGTGAATGTAAAGGAACTGCTTAGATACGACTCTCATACTGTAGTTTAAAAAAGAATCCTCAGAATATCGTGGGAGTAGTAAACTGTGATGTTTACTTTTGTTGTTGTTGTTTTAGGTGTGTGTGCGCGTCGGTGTGTGTGTGTGTGTTAACTTCCACTTCACCACATTTTGGAGGCAAATGTTGTACTTTTTACTCCACTACATTTCTTTGGTAACTTTAGTTTCAAGTTACTTTGCAGATTACATTATGCACTGTTGCAGTTTGATTTAAAACAAAAAAAAAGCACTGATTCCAATAATTGCTGAATGTTGGCTCTGATGGACGCACGGCTATAGCCCTCATACTGCCGGTTACACCTGAAGGATACTTACTACCCAGTTATACAGGAACATAATCTTCATTCACGTATATAAAGATCATGTATTTGTTAGTTTCTTTACATAAGGATCATTCTCATTATCATTATCATAATGCATTTACATTTACATTTAGGGCAGTTAGCAGACGCTTTTGTCCAAAGCGACTTACAATAAGTACATTTGTCACAAGAGAGAAACCACAAAATATCACTGTCGATAGAGTAAATAAGAAAAAATAGAAACAATTTTCAAGCCCTCATCTGAGCATCGTAGCTGCTATTTATCAAGGATACTTTAGTGGGCGGCTGTAGCTCAGCTTAGTAGAGTAAATCGACCAGTGTTCGGAAGGTTGCTGGTTTGAATCCCAGCTCCCTGGGGCGGAGCTGAGCTACGTGTCGAAGTATCCTTGAGCAAGATACTGAACCCCAAAATTGCTCCTGATGTGCAGTTGGCACCTTGCAGGGCGGCCTCTGCCATCAGTAAGGGCCCTGCGATGAGCCGACGCCCTTAGATAACTGGGATTGGCTCCAGTAACCTCCCCGCGACCCCTTGAAAAAAGGGATAAAGCGGCTACCACGACCATCAGTGGTTTAAGTGCATAAGTACTATGATTAAAGTGCTAACGATAAGTACATACAAGTGCATATACCTGTTGTGGGGGGGTTGGGAGGGAGTCATTCTACGTGGGGTCTAGGTGAAGTCTGAACAATTGAGTCTTGTGTCTTTTGCAGAAGATGGAGAGTGACTCTGCTGTTCTGACATTGGTCAGGAGTTCGTTCCACCTCTGAAGTGCCAAAAATGAGAAGAGTCGCGACTTCGCTGAGCGACCTTTGTTTGCTCTCAGCGATGGTGGTACCAGCCGGTCAGCTGATGTAGTGGAGTGAAGTGCTCTCGCTGGGTTGTGTGGTCTGACCAGTGTTTGGAGGTAGATGGGTACAGTTCCATTGACGGCCTTAAAGACCAGCACCATCGTCTTGAATCGGATGCGGGCTGCAACAGGAAGCCAGCAGAGGTCACCGAGGAGGAGGGTCACATGGGAA
Organism: Lagodon rhomboides; assembly: GCA_039737535.1. Classification (NCBI taxonomy): domain Eukaryota; kingdom Metazoa; phylum Chordata; class Actinopteri; order Spariformes; family Sparidae; genus Lagodon; species Lagodon rhomboides. Next base: position 36,297,927 of record CM077786.1, read on the forward strand.
AATTTGGGTGGATTGTAAACAAGACTGGATGTTGTAGAGGGCAAATCTGCAGGATCAGGCCACAGCAGTGATGTTGGGGTGCAGGACAGTCTGTCGTCGATGATTACGCCCAGGTTCCCTGCTGTCAATGAAGGCGATACCGTGACATCCTCGACAGTGACTGACATGTCCATGCAAGGGCAGTCTTTCCCCGGGATGAAGAGGTGTTCAGTTTTACTAAGGTTGAGTTTGAGGTGATGTGCAGCTGTCCAAGTGGAGATGTCTGCCAGACATTCAGAGATGCATGTCATGACATGGGTGTTGGAGGAGGATGGGGGGAAAGAGAGGAACAGTTGGGTGTCGTCAGCATTACAGTGATAAGAGAATCCATGTGGTGTGACTGCAGAGCCTAGTGATCTAGTGTCAAGTGGAAACAGAAGCGGTCTTAATACTGAGCCTTGAGGGACACCAGTTTCCGGAAAGCAGGGTTTGGACAAGGAGCCGTTCCATGTGACCTGAAAGGTGCAATTTGTCAGGTTTAATGTGAACCAGGTGAGAGCAGAGTAGGTTATGCCAGGTTCAGCCAGAGTGGAGAAGAGGATTTGGTGGTTGACTGTGTCAAACACAGAAGATAAGTCGAGGAGAATGAGGACTGACGAGTGGGACAAGTCTCTGGCGGCACTGAGTGACTCAGTAATTTTCTCTCTGCTGCTCGTAGCACCTATCTATTGGTTCGCAGTGATGAAGTGGTCAGGTGGTTGGGAAGTGAGGGGACAGAGAGCGTCTAAAGAGGAGGAGAGGGAGGATAACAGGGAGTCTACTGAGGCCTCCTCAGTAGACATTAGTGTGAATAGATCTGTAGATGGTAGTGAGGAAGGAACAGTAGAGGAGAGAGCAGAGGGAGAGAGGGATTTCAGATTGCGACAGGTGGTGACTGTGTGAGGTGTAGGGGCGAACGAGGTGGCTGACTTCGAGGGGAGAGAGAAAGTGGGGTAACGGAGAGCACCGAGTTTCTACAGGACCTCATGAAGACAAGGTCGAGTTGGCCTGGCCCGGAGGGTCAACGGAGAGGGGGAGAGTGTGAAGTCAAATGTGGAGAAGAATTTGATGAATTCAGATGAATGCAGCTTCTCAGGGGGGATGTTGAAGTCACCCAGGACAATGAGTGGTGTGCTATCATCAGGGGAGCAGCTTAGGAGGACATCTATCTCATCAAAGAAGTCACAGAGAGGACGATAGAGGGCAATAGATCACCACAATGTTGAGTTTGAAAGGAAGTGTGATAGAGACAGCGTGGAATTCAAAAGCAGATCTGGGTAGGTGGTCCAGGGGAAGGACCTGGTAGGACCACAGGGGGGAGATGAGTAGGCCAGTTCCTCCTCCTCCCCAGCTGGAGTGGCAGTGTTTTTTGGGGTGATCCAGGTCTCAGTAAGGGCCAGGAAGTGGAGAGTCTGCAGGGAGGCATAGGCTGAAACAGTGTTAACTGCAGACTGGCAGTTCCATAGTCCCCCTAGTACTTCAAGTCCATCACTGGTGGACAATGATGGATAGCAGAGATTGGCTGGGTTACAGCCTCAAACAATGTGCCTCCGATGAAATCCTCTGCAGTTTGATGTCTTGAGTAGGATTGGGTAGAACTCATGGCTACAATCGGTGGTGGACAGGAAGTTACTTTGACTTCCTCGATAGACTCACGCAGAGAGACTTCCTATGTCTTCGTTCGGCTGTCCTGACGCTGCAGCTGATGCTGTAGTGATTAGCCCATATGTGCTAGATTTACCTCATGCAGGCGTAGCTCCGCCCTGCAATCAAGCCTATTGGTCACAGCTGGCTTGGTCGAAACTGCCTGTTAACACTCAGCTTCAACAGTTTCACAACAATTTACCCGGAAAGTAGCTAGACAAGATTAAATATAACCTTCCTCACAGAATGCCGAACACTGGGTCTACAATTTCTTCTTACTTACCAGCAGTAGTTTCACAGCTTCTATTCCCTGGAACAAAATGTAATGCACGCTGACAAACATATTTATAGAAGACAGTAACAAAACAACTTGAGCATCACTGTGTGATCATAGTGAAGCTTTTTAAACTAGAGATGTAATCCTGACACAACTTAGTAAAACTAAATAAAAACTCTAAATAAAACGTCACAGTAATTAGACTGAACAGAATGTGTGCATAGTACACATGGTGTTAAAGACTAAGATAGAAGAGCACATTGTCACCGCTCGTACATTTTTATACATTTGGAAACCTGCGTGGAATAAGAGTCCTAAGTCCATTTTTGGTGTGTATGCATGGTTTCTACATTTGGCCCCAGGTTACTAAATGATGAAGAAAATAATGACATCAGTTGTGGAGCTCCCGTCAACAACTGGCCCAACAAAATCCAACCTCTTGCTCTTCAGCAAGAAAGGGTATAGAACTGGCATGGTACCGTCTTTGACCTCATGTTAGACTAAAAACATTTTTTGTCTTTCAAAGTGTCAAAAAATCAAATAAAGGCAACAGAATCAGCGACTGCAGTGTTCTAGATTTGGACTGCTTCTGATGTGTGACTCAAGAAGCTGAGCTCTGTTAAAAAGTACTTGGCAATACTTCTCCTGAATCACTCCCTGGTAACAACTGCACACTGATTGAACTGTCAGTCAGTTCAACACATCAGTGTCTGTTAACACTGAAGTCATGAACATGTTGCTTTATTGAGAGCATTTTATTCTTCAGGCTGTTAGAATCAGAGCAGGAAGTAGAAATCCTGTCTCTGCCTCAGGGGACGGGTCGGACTCTGATACTGGACCTGTTGTTTGGACTTTGACACTGAAATGATTTTATCAAGCTGTTTATTGTTTTATTGAGGTCTCTGTTGGACAAACACGTCTGAAGGTCAGTTGATAGGTTTGAAGTTGAAGTTATTAACTATAATAATGTTTTATACACAGAACAGTTTGTCTGTCAAAGTTTCCAGTGGTGGAAAGTGACCAAGAACATTTTGTCAAGTAGTTTAGAGGAACTTGTGTTTAATAATACAAATGATGAGTCGAACATGAAAATACATAATAATACAGATTATAACCAGCTGGTCATCTTCCTCCTCCTCCTCTTCCTCCTCGTACTCCTTCTCCTCTTCTTCTTCCTCCTCCTCTTCCTCCTCCTCTTCCTCCTCCTCCTACTCCTCCTCCTCCTCCTCCTCTTCCTCTGCCTCCTCCTCCTCCTCCTCTGCCTCGTTTAGTGAAAACAGTAGACTTGTGTTCAGAGTTCAGTCTGCAGTTTGATTTTGATCCAGCAGGTTTGAGTTTTCACACTTTGTGTGCAGAGTTCAGTTTTTGTGTTGTTCAGTGAAGAAACCCTCTGAGACACAAAGACTTTGGTGGAGAGCTGAACTGTGATGGTATAAAGAGACGTCGGGGGTTAAAGGTATCATCTGATCACCTGCTAATAAAAGAGTGAGAGCTGAACTTTGTCCTGTGCAGCAGCTTCACACTGGTTTATAGTGTTTTAGTGCTGCTGGGAGGAGTTTGTATTGAAGGCGCTGGTCACACTGAGATCAATCTAATCCTCTTTTTCTACACACACCTGATCAGGACACAAGTGAGCTGCTGGACTGACGGACACTCGTGGAAATAAGTCGGGTGAGTGAAACTCTGCTTTTCTGTTCCTGTGTGACATCATCATTTATTTGAGGTTTGACAGACTGTGTCAGATAGTTTGAAGGTGTCCTTTAATGCAGTCATCAGGTCAAACACAAGTTTAATGAGTAAACTTCCTCCTCTGAAGGTCAGAGACGTCTGTGTGAGCAGGAAGAGAAAAGCTGATGACTGTAAAAGTGCTATTTTAGATCATGTTTGAGTTCAGATGAACCAGCCCGTAGAGCGGGGCAGCGGCCCATTAGTTCATTTTCAATAATGACCTGGCCCAATCACAGGTCTCCTCAGAGTGGGGCGGCCCTGTGCGAGGCATTGCGTGGAGAAATATGCTACAGCCCACTTAAATACAGGCTATGAAATGAACTGGGGCGTTTGGTTCCTAAAATTGACTTATTCAAAGCGGGTTTGGGAGAAACAGAAAACATGTAAAAATATGGATCTAGTGGGGAGCTCAGAGACATACGTCCTCACATGCCGGCGCTCAGATCGAAAGTCCCAACACAAAGGTTTAAGGTTTGGACTCTTAAGCTAAGATACCAGGTCTAAGATAGGACAGGACACCTCCATGAGTTTATGACTTGCGTCTGTAATCAGATGATGGATGAGGATTTGTACTATTTTTTGAAGACAGGATAAGAAGTTAGAACATTTTTCTGCCACTCAGTCATGTCTGCTGTAAGTCCAGGGCTTCATGACATAAACTCCCTAAGTCTGGAATCATATCTCATGTAACTTTAGAATGACATTTAGGGTATTTGTCATTACTAAGACATGTTTCCTAACTACACTTTAGAAACATATTCTGTCTAAGGATGGTAAATTAGCTTTCAGGTCTAAGATAAGACAGGACACTCCCATGAGTTTAGTAGTTGCGTTCATGATAAAATGATAGGATTTGTCCTATCATTAAACCTTAAGTTAAGACAGGCTAAGAAGTGAGGACATTTTTCTGTCTGTCTGGATTTTTAAGAAAAAATTCATGTCTAAGGATAGTAAATTAGCTTATACAGAATCATTCTAACTGAAGAATTTCTCTAAGTTATGAATCCTAAGTTCAGATGGCATACATGCAGCCCTTAAATCAAAATAGCTGACAAACATGGCAGCACCACTGCATTGTCATGGTCTGTATGACAATGATACTGAAGATGGAGATAAACATGAACACTGAAATTTTATGATTAAAAGCTGCTCTAACATTGTATTGACGGGCGTCAACCAGGGTCAAGTTTCTGTGTTTTAATCATCTCTGTGAGCAGAGCAGAGAATAAAAAGCAGTTTGTTAGCAGTTTGTGTCTGTTGTCAGTACAGGTCGCAGTGTGTCAGGTCATAAAAGCAGCAGCTTGTCAACAGTTAAGACCGGTCTTCACTGATGTTTCCCAGCTGATGGAAGTCTGGCTGGTTTTCCTTCAGGTGATAACACTGCCTGTCTTTAGCAGGGAGCCACGATGACACCAGAGGACATTTTCAACACTCTGGAGGATCTAAAAGTTGACGAATTTGAGGTTTTCAAATGGCATCTGAAGCTGCCTGATGTCCTGGAAGGCTACCAACCCATCAAACAGTCCAGGCTGGAGAGAGCAGAAAGGCAGAACACAGTGGATCTGATGGTGAACACCTTTACACTTGATGGAGCTCTGAAGGTGACCAGGAAGATTTTAGAGAAGATCAAGAGGAATGACCTGGTGCAGAGTCTGTCAGCCAACAGCTCAGGACCAGAAGGTCAGTCACATTATTAATTTTAATATCATTTTCAGAAGAAGACAGTGAGTCGACGACACAATACTTGTAAAGGAACAGGCCTCTTAGTACAGAAGCTCATTGTTTTCAGCAAAGAAAAACAAAGAGGCCTGATTTCATAATTAGGAGAAAAGGTTGAAGCATCAATAATTGTTATTGGAGAGGATGGAGGTTTGATGGTGCTCTGGTTCACAGAAATAAACATTGTTTAACTGAGCAGAGATTCATTTTAATGGTGCAGCAGAGCTCTGCCTGATTTAAAATCTGACTCATTTTAAACCTAGTTTTACTAAACTCAGATTAGAGCTATTTTTAGATTAATTGAATCCTCGTTGGTGCAACCCAGCCATAATCTCTGTCTTCATCTCTGTCTCAGTGTTAGTGAATGTCGGTGATGCTGGAGAGACTCCAGAGAACAGAGGACCTTCTTCCTCTCAGAGTGAAGGTAAAGCTGCTGTATTCTCTGGTATGTACAGAAGCCCTGAAAGACAAAGTTTAGTTTTTAGTTTGGAAAAATTAAAAGTAAGTAAGACTGACTGCATTATAACTGAGTGAAGCAGAGACAGGAGTACTTGATGAGCTTTAGTTGAAGCAGTATCAGAGTATCTGCAGCTCTAAAAGACATTGAATATAAAGCATTGATTCAGTTTCTTCAAAAAGACCCTAGAAGCTATTTAAAAGTCTTAATCCATTTGAAAAGGTCTAGAATATCTTTTTTCAAAAAAGTGCGTTTACAGGATCCGTGTGGACGATCGGCCAAAACGATGGGAAAAAAATGCGTTTACACAAAACAGCGCTTTCGTGTGGACGGGGCCTTAAAGTCCATCTGAAAAGGCCTAGAATATTTTTTTTATTGGCTACCATAGACTGTAACATCAGTTTTTATATTATTGTGTATGTGGCTGTGAGCTGTCAGGAGGATTGAAAACTACAGTGGGACTGTTGTGACAGTGGATTGAGCTGAAGGAGGCTGTTTAATCCTTTTGATGTGGAATTTCATTCAAACCATAAGATCTGCATTAAACTCCGTCTCTACTGCAGATACAGCAGCCAGGTTGCAGGTGGTCATATCTAGTTTTTGATTGGCTGCTATTCCTAAGAGGGCGGGTCTTAGGCCAGAGGTCAGACAGCAGAGATGGAATCGAGTAAGAGGAAGAAAAGATCAGAGATGAACTCTTTTGATGGAGGCCATGATGGACACTGAATAATAACTGTTTTCACTTTTCACTGGAATGGCATCACCGGGGCTTCACCCTTGAGCAAGGCCTGGGGTTGGGGCTCGTAGGCAAGGGCCTGGTGGCCGGGTCTTTGCCCATAGGACCCGACTGGGCGTACAACTTCCAGAGACCTGAGTGATTATGTCGCTTGGCTGGCCTGGGAACGCCTTGGGATCCTCCTGGAAGAGCTAGGGGAAGTGTCCGGGGAGAGGGAAGTCTGGGTGTACCTGCTCAGGCTGCTGCCCCAGCAACCCAACCCCGGATAAGCTGAAGAAGATGGATGGAAAAAGTTTTCAAAGTCATCCACCCCTTTAGAGCGACACCAGTGTTTAAAGAGAGCCTCTTTCTTGCGGCCATATTCCCCATAAGTCTGACCATCAGTCTTCTTAAAATGGTAGAATTTTTGGCAATATACATCAGGCACCAATTCATAGGCCCTCAGCACCGCAGCTTTAACTACATCATAGTCCTGGCTCAGCTCAGATGATAAAGGTGAGTCTTGAGCCTTGCCTGTAAACACACACTGGAGGAGCAAAGACACATTTCTAGGCCACTTTAAGGTATTGGCGACACACTCAAACTAGACAAAGTATTGATCTATGTCCCTTTCACAAAAGGGAAGCACAAGACGAATACAGTTATTCACATCAAAAGAAATCAGAAGGCGAGTCGGATAAATCAATTGAGGAAGACGATTTCAGGTCCAGCTCCTTCAGCCGAAGCTGCCTCTTAGTTTCCTCTTCCATCTTTCTTAACTCCAATTTGTTATTGAGTTCCTTCTCCTTTATATCCAAGCAGTGCATTTCAATTTCCAACTCCCTAAGTCGGAGCATTTCTTCCGGGTTCTGCGCAACAACCTACGAGCCAATGTCACAAGGTAGAACTCCCTTTTTAAAAAGGAGGACCACAAAACACTTTTGATCTCCTGTTTCTTCCACTGTTTAGATACAGCTATATCAAATTGATTAGCAATAACACACAGTTGTTCTTCAGTGCAGCGATGAAAATGATCCAGGCTGGGCTGCAACACTAACTCCTCCAGGGAGAACTCCATCTGGAGCAATCAACAGACACCACGAGAGAGAAAAAAAGAGGGAGAAAAAAAAGTAAATAAGCACAAGAGCATACAAGTGATCACTGTCCCACAACACAAACAATCTGAGCGTCCAGCCACCAGACATGCGGAGTGACGCAGTCACACTGACACAGTTTGCAACTAGCCAAACAAAAAACAAGCAAATAGATTCAGCAATTAGCAATTAACCCACACACAAAAGCCTGTGTGTGTATGTGTTTTTGACCAAAACAAAAACCCCAGCCCTAAAAACATGTGGGAAGGAAAGTAGCAAAGGAGACAAAGGGTGACCATCTCCTCCTCCTGGCATCAGTTTGGGCAGTGGCTTCTGAGAGAGCGAGGTCTCTGCTTGATCCTCCCTTTGTACGTCCTCAGGTAATTGCAGCACTGCCCAGGTGTATCTTCCTGAAGGAAACAGACAAAGACAAAGCGTGTACCAGAGAGCAAAAGGGAGAGAGAAACACAACCAGTCGGGCAAAACAAGTATGCCTACAGGCTAGCACATAACAATAACCATTATTTCCAAAGCATTTTTGTTAGCTTGTGTCTGTTTGTCAAACTGAATGAACTGAAACAGACTTCAGCTCAGTTCATGGTTTTCAACTGAGATGTGGAGTTGACCCGACCATGAAGTCCAAGTGGTTGATAACTGTGAGGACTGAGTGGAGTGACAGTGGAAAGCTAGCTGAGCTCACCTGTGGTTCAGATGAGGCCTACATCCTTTTTTTGTTGAGTGGAAACTAAATAAACCAGATAAATTATGGTCTGTATGGAGCCACCAGGCTCAGCTCTGTTTTTTCTTTATTGAAAGTGGTTTAAATGATATTGGTGTTTAAACATCATCAAGTAATTCTAACAAAACAAGAAAAGAGTGAGAGAAGTTAAGAATGCACACTTCTGGGTCTGCAAGAGAGCTTGAGCCTACATATCTATATAGACAGAAGGAGAATATTAAAACTGATGCTACAGGACTCTTCTTTGTGACATTTCAACCAGAAGATGGCAGCAACACCAACAGCTGCTCAGTGGTCACCAGTCCAAAGCTGTGGTTGTATTGACCAGCTTCCTGTCGGATAGATTTATTTGTTGTTGGGGTACATGAGAGAATGATGTGATCAAATATTAATGTTAAGATAGCTTACTGTAACACAACTACAGATATCATACTGTTTACAATAGTTTCCATAGACATCTTTTTCCAACTGTAAATTTAAAATCCTGCATTTCAGTTGTTTGTTGTTTCTATTTGTCACTCAGATGAGATTGTTCCAGTACCAAAGCCACAACCCATCTCATATTACCAGAAAATGCTTCAGTCAAACCTCGAGGATCGGTTTAATTGTGCACAAGAGGGGTGGGCACAGAGGAAGGAACCTCTGGTTGATATCTACACAGAGCTGTACGTCACAGCTGGAGGTGACGTAAACATCAACAAACAGCATGAGGTCATTCAGATGGAGGTGAAGCCAACAACAGAGGAATCAATTCAACCCTGTGACATGTTCAAACCCCCCTCTGGTAAAGGAAGATCCATAAGAACAGTGCTGACCAATGGAATCGCAGGAATTGGCAAAACATTTCTTGTCCAGAAGTTTCTGTCGGACTGGACTAACAAAGAAAACAATCAAGATGTGCATCTCATATTCCCCTTTACCTTCCGCCAGCTGAACTTATGGAAGGGAGACAAGTTAAGTCTGACCGAGCTGATCCATAAATCTATCAGAGAGACCAAAGACATTCAGGAAGAGGCTCTTAATCACATCTTTACGACTCTGCAGTCATCAGGAAACACCAAATATGACAAAAGTAAATTCAAACTGGTGTTTGTTTTGGATGGACTGGACGAGAGCCGCCTTCAACTGAACTGCTCGACCAATAAAAACAAAGGAACAGACTTTGATGTTACACAGTCCACCTCAGTGGATGAGCTGATGTCAAACCTCATCAAGAGAAATCTGCTTCCCTCTGCTCGCCTCTGGATAACCACACGACCTGCAGCAGCCAATCAGATTCATTCTGATTTTGTTGACGTGGTGACAGAAGTCAGAGGGTTCACTGACCCACAGAAGGAGGAGTACTTCACGAAGAGATTCAGAGATGAGGAGCGGGCCAGCAGAATCATCTCCCACATCAAGACATCACGAAGCCTCCACATCATGTGCCACATCCCAGTCTTCTGCTGGATCACTGCTACAGTTCTGGAGAATGTGTTGAAGACCAGAAAGGGAGGAGAGCTGCCCAAGACCCTGACTGAGATGTATGTAGAGTTCCTGAGTTTTCAGAATCATCAGACAAATGAGAAGTTTGACCAAAACACATGCATTCAGTACATTGAGTCATTAGCAAAACTGGCTTTCCACCAGCTGGAAAAGGGCAAATTGATCTTCCATGAAACAGATCTTACAGAGAGTGGCATTGATGTCAGAGGAGCCTCAGTGTTCTCAGGAGTGTTCACAGAGATCTTTAAAGAGGAACGTCGGAGGAGGAATGATGAAGTCAAGACGTTTTGCTTCGTCCATCTCAGTGTTCAGGAGTTTTTGGCAGCTTTGTACGTAGAGATGTCACTCATTAACGAAAACAAGAATGTGATGTCAGAGCTACCTCAAACTATCGGCGGACGTCTGAGAATGTCTTTCAGCAAAAAGTCTGTGACAAATGTCCATAGGTTTGCTATTGACAAGGCCCTACAGAGTCCAAACGGACACCTGGACTTGTTCCTCCGCTTCCTTCTGGGTCTGTCACTGCAGACCAATGAGACTCTCCCTCAAGGCCTCCTGAAAAAGAAGAAAAGCTCACAGACCAATCAGAAAACAGTTGAGTACATCAAGAAGAAGATCAGTGAGAATCTGTCTCCAGAGAGAAGCATCAATCTGTTCCACTGTCTGAATGAACTGAATGATGGTTCTCTAGTGGAGGAGATCCAACAGCACTTGAGTTCAGGAAGTCTCTCCACAGATAAACTGTCTCCTGCTCAGTGGTCAGCTCTGGGCTACATCTTACTGTCATCAGAAGAAGATCTGGACGTGTTTGACCTGAAGAAATACTCTGCTTCAGAGGAGGTTCTTCTGAGGCTGCTGCCAGTGGTCAAAGCCTCCAACAAAGCTCTGTAAGTAAACAGATAACTGCAGATATGAACTACTGTATATCACATGTGTAGGATCAACTAATGAATGTTGAACAAATAGTGTAACAAAGTCACTGATGCACATTGCCAAGGCAATGCTACTAACAACTGAGCTAGATTGCATAGAAGTATAACTCATTTTTTTATTATTATTATTCATTTTATTTATATAGCGCTTTTCAGGGACCCAAAGACGCATTACAAACAGGAACAATCAGGGGTCACAAACAAACAAAAGACAGTACAACAATTTACAACAGAAAGAGTGTTGGGATGCTTGGTGGGTATGAGTTATTGCAGACAAAAAGACAGGACAGGTACAAACAGGAGTTAAATGGAGGGAAGGGTCGGATGAGAGTGGGGGGAGTGAAGAGGAGAAGATCAGAGGGGAGGAGGCAGGGATGAGGGAGTTTGGGAGTAGGGGAGGTCGAAAGCTTGTGTGAAGAGGTAGGTTTTGAGGCGGGATTTGAATATGGGGAGGGTGGGGGAGTCGCGGACTGAGGGGGGGAGAGAGTTCCAGAGACGGGGTGCTGTGCGGGAGAAAGCTCTGTCGCCGAAGGATTTGAGACGGGATGATGGGATGGTCAGGGTGAGAGTGGAGGTGGATCGGAGGGCTCGGGAGGGACGATGGGGGGTGAGGAGGTCAGACAGGTATGGGGGGCCAGGTGGTGGAGGGCTTTGAAGGTCAGGAGCAGTATTTTGAAGTTGATGCGTTGTTTGATGGGGAGCCAGTGGAGAGTGTGGAGAACTGGAGTGATGTGCTCACGGGACCGGGTGTGGGTGAGGAGGCGGGCAGCAGAGTTTTGAACCATTTGGAGTCTATGGAGGGAGTGGGAGGTGATGCCAGTGAGGAGGGAGTTGCAATAATCCAGACGGGAAGAGATGAAGGCGTGGATAAGGGATTCAGCAGCAGGGGGAGAGAGGCAGTGTCTGATTTTGGCGATGCGGCGGAGGTGGAAGTATGAGGTCTTGACGATGGAGGTGACATGGTGATTGAAGGAGAGGGTGGAATCCAGGATGACGCCAAGGTTGCGTACCAGGGGGGAGGGAGTGATGGTCGAGGTGTCAACAATTTTCATTCAGCCCCAGTGGGAGGACAACGCCACACTGTTTGTTTCGAGCCCTACAGAATCAGAGCTTACAGGGGTAACAGTGGACGGAGCTAAAAGCTCACAGTGGAGCTTAACACACACAGCAGTACTGAGAGTTCAGAGGAACATTAAGTGGTGAACACTGACAACACAACACAATGTGACAACACAACACATTTACACAAAATGAATGTACTGAAGTATTTTAGCCAAGTACTGTTTGAAGGCAAAAGTACCTTTATTTTGGAGTTACAGACAATTTAGATCAGTGGACATTTTATCGATCTTTTGAAAGAGATGAAAGTAACCTGGTTCAAGCAGTGACCAGGTGGTGGAGCAAAAGCTTCAGAACACAAAGACCTCAAAGACTGAGACAAATGAGAATGAGACATAGACTTTCTCCCAAATTCTCTTTTAACAGTGTTTAGATAACTTCTCATTTTGTTTTAAACCTATTTATGTCTTTAAATCGATGTAAGATAAATCCCCATCCCCATCCCATCCCATTTTCTTCCGCTTATCCGGAGTCGGGTCGCGGGGGTAGCAGCCTGAGCAGGGACGCCCAGACTTCCCTCTACCCGGACACTTCCCCCAGCTCTTCCGGGAGAACCCCGAGGCGTTCCCAGGCCAGCTGGGCGACATAGTCACTCCAGCGTGTCCTGGGTCTTCCCCGGGGCCTCCTCCCGGTGGGGCATGCCAGGAACACCTCCCGAGGAAGGCGTCCCGGGGGCATCCGGAAAAGATGCCCGAGCCACCTCAGGTGGCTCCTCTCGATGTGGAGGAGCAGCGGCTCTACTCCGAGCTCCTCCCGGGTGGCAGAGCTCCTCACCCTATCTCTAAGGGAGCGCCCCGCCACCCTGCGGAGGAAACCCGCTTGTATCCGTGATCTCATTCTTTCGGTCATGACCCAAAGTTCATGAACATAGGTGAGGGTAGGAGCGTAGATTGACCGGTAAATCGAGAGCTTCGCCTTTCGGCTGAGCTCTCTCTTCACCACGACGGACCAATACAACGACCGCATTACTGCAGCCGCTGCACCGATCCGCCTGTCAATCTCACGCTCCAACCTTCCCTCACTCGTGAACAAGACCCCAAGATACTTAAACTCCTCCACTTGAGGCAGGAACTCTCCCCCAACCTAGAGGGAGCAAGCCACCTTTTTCCGGTCGAGAACCATGGCCTCGGACTTGGAGGTGCTGATTCTCATACCAGTTGCTTCACACTCGGCCGCAAGCCACCCCAGGACATGCTGGAGGTCCTGGCTCGAAGAAGCCAACAAGACAACATCATCCACGAAAAGCAGAGATGAAATCCTGTGGCTCCTGAACCAGACCCCCTCCGGCCCCCGGCTGCGCCTAGAAATTCTGTCCATAAAAATAATGAACAGAACCGGTGACAAAGGGCAGCCCTGCCGGAGTCCAGCATGCACCGGGAACAGTTCTGACTTACTGCCGGCAATGCGAACCAGGCTCCTGCTCCGGTCATACAGGGACCGTACAGTCCCTAGCAGAGGGCCCTGGACCCCATACTCCCGAAGCACCTCCCACAGAATGCCACGAGGGACACGGTCGAATGCCTTCTCCAAGTCCACAAAACACATGTGGACTGGTTGGGCAAACTCCCATGAACCCTCGAGCACCCTGCGGAGGGTATAGAGCTGGTCCAGTGTTCCACGACCAGGACGAAAACCGCATTGTTCCTCCTGAATCCGAGGTTCGACTGTCGGCCGAATTCTCCTCTCCAGTACCCTGGAATAGACTTTACCAGGGAGTCTGAGGAGTGTGATCCCCCGATAGTTAGAACACACCCTCCGGTCCCCCTTTTTAAATAGAGGGACCACCACCCCGGTCTGCCAGTCCAGAGGTTCTGTCCCCGACTGCCACGCGATGCTGCAGAGACGGGTCAGCCAAGACAGCCCCACAGCATCCAAAGACTTGAGGTACTCAGGGCGGATCTCATCCACCCCCGGTGCCTTGCCACTGAGGAGCTTCCTGACTACCTCAGTGACTTCGGCTTGAGTGATGCATGAATCAGCCTCTGAGCCCTCAGCCTCTGCTTCCTCTACGGAAGGCGTGTCAGTGGGATTGAGGAGATCCTCGAAGTATTCCTTCCACCGCCCGACAATGTCCCCAGTTGATTTCAACAGCTCCCCACCCCCACTGTAGACAGTGTTGGTGGAGCACTGCTTCCCCCTCCTGAGGCGCCGGATGGTTTGCCAGAATTTCCTCGAGGCCGACCAGTAGTCCTCCTCCATGGCCTCCCCGAACTTTTCCCAGGCCCGAGTTTTTGCTTCCGCAACTGCCCGCGCTGCCGCACGTTTGGCCTGCCGGTACCCGTCAGCTGCCTCAAGAGTCCCCCGAGCCAACCAGGCTCGGTAGGACTCCTTCTTCAGCTTGACAGCATCCCTTACTTCCAGTGTCCACCACCGGGTTCGGGGATTGCCGCCTCAACAGGCACCGGAGACCTTTTGGCCACAGCTTCGTACAGCTGCGTCAACAATGGAAGCGGAGAACATGGTCCACTCGGACTCTATGTCCCCAGCCTCCCTCGGGATCTGGTCAAAGCTCTCCCGGAGGTGGGAGTTGAAGATCCCCCTGACAGAGGGTTCCGCCAGACGTTCCCAGCAGACCCTCACTGCGCGTTTGGGTCTGCCATGTCTGTCCAGTTTCCTCCCCTGCCAGCGAATCCAACTCACCACCAGGTGGTGATCAGTTGACAGCTCAGCCCCTCTCTTCACCCGAGTGTCCAAGACATACGGCCGGAGGTCAGATGACACGACTGCAAAGTCGATCATTGACCTCCGGCCTAGGGTGTCCTGGTGCCACGTGCACTTGTGGACACCCTTATGCTCGAACATGGTGTTCGTTTTGGACAAACTGTGGCTAGCACAGAAGTCCAATAACAGAACTCCGCTCGGGTTCAGATCGGGAAGGCCGTTCCTCCCAATCACACCCCTCCAGGTAACACTGTCACTGCCCACGTGAGCGTTGAAGTCCCCCAGAAGAACGACAGAGTCTCCGGTTGGAACACTTTCCAGTGCCCCTCCCAGAGACTCCAAGAAGGCCGGGTACTCTACACTGCCGTTCGGCCCGTAAGCCGAAACGACAGTGAGAGACCTATCCCCGACCCGAAGGCGCAGGGAAACGACCCTCTCCCTCACCGGGGAAAACTCCAACACATGGCAGCTGAGATGGGGAGCTATAAGCAAGCCCACACCAGCTCGCCGCCTCTCACCGCGGGCAACTCCAGAGTAGAAGAGAGTCCAGCCTCTATCAAGGAGTTGGGTTCCAGAGCCCACACTGTGTGTGGAGGTGAGCCCGACTATCTCTAGCCGGTACCGCTCAACCTCCCGCACCAGTTCAGGCTCTTTCCCCCACAATGAGGTCACATTCCATGTCCCCATGGCCAGAGTCACCGTCCGGGGATTGGGTCACCGGGGCCCCCGCCCACGACTGCCACCCAATCCACAATGCACCAGCCCCTTCTGAACCCTCCTGCGGGTGGAGGGTCCACAGGAGGGCGGACCCACGTCGCTCCTTCGGGCTGTACCCGGCCGGGTTCCGTGGGCACAGACCCGGCCACCAGGCGCTCGCCTGCGAGCCCCAACCCCAGGCCTGGATCCAGGGTGGGGCCCCGGTAACGCCAATCCGGGCGACTTACGCTGCCTCGTTGTATTAACATTCATCATGGGCTTTTGAACCGTTCTTAGTCTGACCCGTCACCTAGGACCTTTTTGCCTTGGGAGACCCTACCAGGGGCATTAAGCCCCGGACAACATAGCTCCTTGGATCATTCAGGTACTCAAACCCCTCCACCACGATAAGGTGACGGTTCAAGGAGGAGTGTAAGATAAATGTAATTATTTATTTCCTCAGCATTTTAATGGTGGTTTTATTATGCCACTAATAACCAACAACTATAGATAAAAATGAGATAAATTAACCTTTTGATTGGTGATCGGTATTGGTTGATACTGCTTCCAGCCATCGATGATCTGCCCCAAGAATCCTGATCAGAGCACCCTTAGCTTAGTTTAGTATCGTTGACATTGTGGCAGTTTTAACTTCTGGAGAAAGTTGAGAGAGTGTTGTGTGTTGTAACTGCTGATTTCAGCATGTTACACTCTGTTAGCTCTTTAGTTGCAGATACGTATGTAATGTGTCTCATTGAACTGCCTGACAGACAAAACACAGACATGACATGGACAGCAAGTTGAATGTGAGGATATAATCACTGAAATTTAATTGAACGTAAAATGCTAGTATGCAAAACACTAATTGTCTAAACATCTACTGATGTATTTTGTGTTGTGGATGACAGAAACAGTATCACTAACTCTCCTTCAGGCTGACTGGCTGTAATCTGTCAGAGAGAAGCTGTGAAGCTCTGTCCTCAGCTCTCAGCTCCCAGTCCTGTAGTCTGACAGAGCTGGACCTGAGTAACAACAACCTGCAGGATTCAGGAGTGGAGCCACTGTCTGTTGGACTGAAGAGTCCACACTGTAAACTGGAGACTCTCAGGTCAGGATTAAAAAGACATCGACAGAGTGAAACATAACTGTTCCTTTATGCTGTCATTGTTGTCCTGTCATTTTAGCAGCTCTCTTTTCAGACACTGCTCTGAAACAGAGCGTGTCAAAATAGAGTTGGAAGTTAACTCAAACAGAGAGAGAAGTCTTCACATGTGAACTCTACTTTTTTTCAGGCTAAGTGGCTGTAATCTGTTAGAGAGAAGCTGTGAAGCTCTGTCCTCAGTTCTCAGCTCCCAGTCCTCTAGTCTGACAGAGCTGGACCTGAATAATAACAACCTGCAGGATTCGGGAGTGAAGTCGCTGTCTGTTGGACTGAAGAGTCCACACTGTAAACTGGAGACTCTCAGGTCAGGATTAAAAAGACATCGACAGAGTGAAACATAAATGTTCCTTTATGTTGTCATTGTTGTCCTGCCATTGTAGCAGTTCTCTTTTCAGACACTGCTCTGAAACTGAGTGTGTCAAAATACAGTTGGAAGTTAACTCAAACAGAGAGAGAAGACTTCATATGTGTACTCTACATTTTTTTTTCAGGCTTAGTGGCTGTAATCTGTCAGAGAGAAGCTGTGAAGCTCTGTCCTCAGTTCTCAGCTCCCAGTCCTCCAGTTTGAGAGAGCTGAACCTGAATAACAACGACCTGCAGGATTCAGGAGTGGAGCCGCTGTCTGTTAGACTCAAAGGTCCACACTGTAAACTGGAGACTCTCAGGTCAGGATTAAAAAGACATGGACAGAGTGAACCATAACTGTTCCTTTATGTTGTCATTGTTGTCCTGTCATTGTAGCAGTTCTCTTTTCAGACACTGCTCTGAAACTGAGTGTGTCAAAATACAGTTGGAAGTTAACTCAAACAGAGAGAGAAGACTTCACATGTGTACTCTACTTTTTTTTTCAGGCTAAGTGGCTGTTATCTGTCAGAGAGAAGCTGTGAAGCTCTGTCCTCCGTTCTCAGCTCCCAGTCCTCTAGTCTGAGAGAGCTGGACCTGAATAACAATGACCTGCAGGATTCAGGAGTGAAGTCGCTGTCTGTTGGACTGAAGAGTCCACACTGTAAACTGGAGACTCTCAGGTCTGACTTCAGTTTCTGCTAAATGACCACTCAAATGTTGCTTGGCATCTGGTTAAAATTAGCTTAAAATACTGTATAACAAACATTTGTAAGAGTTTTGGACGTTGTGTATTATTCTATAGGTAAGATACAGGTATACAAAGTCCTTCAGAGATTGCATAATTTATTTTAATGTACAGTAAAGTTATATTCATCAATTAACAGAATTTTATCAGATTACTTTGTGTTGCCTCTCAGCTCTGTGAATTATTGCATCTTACAGACCTTTTTATGGAGTTTGTTTTTTGTTTTTTTTACTTTCCACAGCTTTACCGTTTGTAAAGTGATTACAGAACTTTTCCAGTGCAGCTGACTGTATTTTAAATATTTTTCTGATATCACAGCATGTCCGTTGTCAATTTTATGTATAAAACCCCAAATAATTTTTACATTGCCTCAGTGGGCTTTACAATCTGTACCGTGAGCGACATCCTCTGTCTTTTGACCCTCGACTGTGGGGCAAACTTCCCATATTGAAAAAAAACACCATGAAGAGGAGGATCCTTTTCCGAGGACCGACAGACAGGAAGTAGATTACATGTACAGAAAAACAAAATTATGGTTCACAGATGTAATTCACAGAATGTCTGTCTCTATACATTGATAAATATACATTGTCCTCTGTGTGTGTGTGTGTGTGTGTGTGTGTGTGTGTGTGTGTGTGTGTGCTCCAGGCTGTCAGGCTGTCTGATCACAGAGGAAGGCTGTACTTCTCTGGTCTCAGCTCTGAGATCAAATCCCTCCCATCTGAGAGAGCTGGACCTGAGCTACAATCATCCAGGAGACTCAGGAGTGAAGCTGCTGTCGGCTGGACTCGAGGATCCAGACTGGAGACTGGACACTCTCAGGTATGAACAGACATCAAGAGCTCACACACTGTTTCTCTGTCACACTGACAAGCTGAGGACTGTTGGTTCACAGTCTGAACCAGCAGCACTGCTGATAACAGTGAAGACAGTACCAGACTGGACTTCTCACTTGCTTGTCAAGCAGAGAGAGATTCTGAGTCTCGCCAATTTTTACCACAATACGCGCCATTCTTGACAAAAATGGACCTAAAAACGAACTTAGACAGTCATACGGACATCATGCCATTGTTTCACTACAGTTTTAATGTCTGTATCTGTGGGATATGTCACAGACATGAAGAGAATATACAGAACTGGTGATTTTTGGAGTTTTTTTTCCTGTGCACTCTCTTTTTCTTTCTCTCGCTCCCTCCCTCTTTTTGCTCCTCTTTTTCACTCTTTCAGCGCGGTAAAGGAAAATCACGTCATCATATTTATTGATAATTATCAATTATCAATCAATCAAGTCCAACTCCATGTAAACAGATAGAGCAGGCAGGAGCTGCACTGCAGCAGCAACACAGCCTGTGTGATCAATAACAAGCGAGTGAGTAGCAGCATCTCAGCCTCATAGTACACAGGCATCCAGTGTGGACAAAGCGTAACTGATGTGCTGAGAGTCCCTGTCCACCCTGAGACTGACCTCATGACTGACATCACACCACCAGCTGCTGTCAATCATTTAATGACGACTACGATATAGTATTTATGACAAATATAGTTCAGCGTTAATTAACCAGAATACAAACTTCAGAGTTCATTTTTGACCTTGGGAAGAGTAGTGGACAAAACATTGTAAGCATAAAGTCTGTTAGAGATTTCAGCCACATTACTTGGTCTTCATCAGCAAATTGACTTTTCCCATTCTTCATGAAATTGTAGATAACTAATTTATTTTGGCTTAAAAGTTCAGGTTCAGGGGGATTCTGGGATGCCTCGTAGCTGAGCAGACATGCCCGAACTGAGCTCTCTAACTCGTCCTATAACTTAACATAAAACAACACTAAATTAAACCTTGGAGTGGGTAAGTATAAAGTTAAGGACTGTTGATGTGGAATGGATGCTCGACTTCGAACAAACACAGAAAGAAAGATAAGAAAGACGACAAAACTGTTGCTAGCAAAGAAGGAGTTGTGGCTAAAGCTAACACTAGCCGAAGCGAGACAGGCGTGGCCACGGTCAATCTAAATTCAACACTGTGCGAATCTGAGGATTCTCAATCCACGGGGGTGCTTCCTCTTTATGGAATTAGATTTGTGCCAAAAGAAACAAACAAAACTTCTGAAATGTCAAACAAAAATAGGAATTTGAGAGAACAGAAAACTAATTTCAAAAACACAACTTATAACTTGCAATCAAATTATTTGTCAAATAGTGTAAAGTATTGGTCTTTTACTCTTCTAATAATGCATTATGTTGTTCACGGTTCCCTCTGCTTCTCTTTCTCCGCTCAGACTTTTGCGCTGACTCTCAGTTTTGTGGTCTCTCTGCAGATCTCTCTCGTTTACGCTTCCTGACTTTTTGTTTGCAGTTTTGGCACAAACCTCTCGGGTGGGCAGGCTTTTTCAGCAGAGCGTCCCCATTGGCTAGTTAGTTTTTGATGACACAGCTCAGTAGGCTCAGTGCCCCGGAAGTTATGTGTAGGTAGCTGGCGCGCTAAACCATAGACTTACAGTGCTAGACCGTATGTCAACATCGCCGCCATATTGGAGGAGGCAGCTCTGCCCCATGAACTAATGCAAGTCAATTGAGTGAACTTTATGAAGCTCCTTCTACAAAGTGCTATAAGTTAACGTCTCTCATTTACACATTCACACACGTACGGATATATTCAGGAAACAGAGAGGAACCAGAAACGATGTCTGTAAGGTTCTCTGATGATTATAAACGTTAACTCCTCCTGATGTGTTCAGTTTACAGGTCAGCACCAAACCACAGGATGTGTTTTTATAATGTTTCAACGAGTGTTTACAGCTGCTACTGTGATGATACATGACAGTTAAATATTGAATCTGTGTCTATAATAACCACATCCTGACATGTAAATGTGACGTATGTCTACCATACTGTCAACTTGTTTCATTTAATTTAACTTTAAATATGGACAGCTGACTTTATAATATATGAATCAGAATCAGAAATACTTTATTGATCCCCGACGGGAAATTGCAGCATTACAGATGCTCCCATTCAGAGTCAAGAATATGCAGAAAAATTGTTATAATAATGATACTACTACTACTAATAATAATAATAATAATAATAATAATAATGTATAATGTTCTGTCATGGAGTATATCACTTCACTGCTGAAAGAAAAGATTCTTATCTTGATTTGCAGACGTTGTTAATTTTTTGTCGCCGTGGTTGTTATTATTAGTACTTTGGTGACGACGTTGGTGCTTTTTATTCCCACAGATGTCACATTTACTCAGTGAGGCCTCTATGTATATGTCTATGGTTTAGCGCGCCAGCTACCTACACATAACTTCCGGGACACTGAGCCTACTGAGCTGTGTCAGTCAAAAACTAGTTAGCCGAATGGGGACGCTCTGCTGAAAAAGCCCGCCCACCCGAGAGGTTTGTGCCAAAACTGCAAACAAAAAGTCAGGGGGCCTCATTCATGAAACGTGAGCAGAACGAATTTGTGTGTAAACCATTCGCAGACGGAAATTTACGTACATCTCCGCATTCATCAATATTTTAGTAGCTCCGATCTTTTCGTAGCTACTAACAAAATCTACACATGCTGCTGACCACACGTAGCGCTTGTGTAAATTTAAGAACGCATACAAATAACGCTTGTCACTATTGGAAATTCAAATTTTAATTCATATTGCGCTCTGTTATATACACTATACACTATACGCAGATGCCTTTGAAACACGTGATATAAACATGACAAACGATTAAAAATATAACACATTTAGTTAAATTAGTTGGCAACTGGCAGGATTAAGATTCAGATTAAGCTCATAATTGTGAATTATCTATGTAAATCGACTGAATAGATTACGCGTTCTATGGGAGATAGGTGACAGGTCCGGCATTTCACAACCGTCTATGAGCCGCATCCTGCCTGCAGTTCTTAACAGTATTATTAAACTAATGCCAGAGTATATTAAATTTCCCTATACCGCACAACGGCAGGTAGAAGTAATGCAGGGATTCAGTGCGATGGCAAACATGCCAGGTGACATCGGTGCCATAGACTGCACACACGTACGCGTCAAGGCTCCATCCGGTGATGCATTTGCTTACATAAATCGGAAAAACTTTCATTCCGTGAATGTGCAACTGATCTGTGACGCAAAGTGTGTGTTGTTGGGGGGCGCTAGCGAGCCGCAATGGAGTAAGACGCACTTTTGTGAGCTCCTGTAGAATCTCAACTACAAGCTTATTTTATATGACATCTACACTCGAAAATACAAACTGAACGAGGTAACTGTGTAACTAACAATACTCGACAAAGTCAGTGAAGAAAAACCGACGCTAATGGCAGCAAATCTCCGAAAATACAACTATGAAGCTCGGTCTAACACGAGGCCCCAACCCTCCTCGGCTAAAAGTCCAGATAAATCCGACACGACCCCACCTGCTCCTGGAGTAAGTACGACCATGAACACAGCAGCAATCAAAGCTGACATCCTGTCCTCTTTGAGAAAAGAAATATCGTCAGTAAATAGGGAAGAACTGAAGAATGCGCTGGCGAAAGATTTTGAATCGCTGAAGAAAGAAATGATTGACGTGAAAACTGAGATAGCTAACAACACAGCAGCTATCCGCGCAGAGGTCGAGCAGGTACAAGATAATGTGAAAGCTGTGGAGGATGGATTGTCAGCATGGACCGACGAAGTTGTATCGGTGCAAGCTACGGTAACGGACCTCAAGAAGCAAGTCGAAGACTTGAAAGAAAAGTGCGAGGACATGGAGGGCAGGATGAGGAGGGGGAACATTCGGATCACGGGAGTAGCTGAGGAGCCGGGGTCGAGCTCTCCCACCGCGGTCTCCAAACTCCTCACAGAGGTGCTGCACCTGGACAGAGAGGTGCTAATCCAACGCTCGCACTGCAGCCTGACACAGAGGAGACCCGGAGATAAACCCCGCGTAATTATCGCTAAACTGCATAACGAGGGAGATGCCTTGGACATTTTGAGGAAAGCCAGAGACCGAGGCGGTCAACTCAATTACAAGGGAAACCCGATCGCCATATTCCCGGATTACACCGCGAAGGTCGCCAGAGCCAGAGCAGCGTTTACGCCCGCCAGGAAGATGCTTCAGGGGAAACCTGGAGTCCGCTACGGTCTGCTGTATCCGGCCAGGCTCCGCATCTCCAACAATAACGATGAGCGGGAGTTCGTGGATGCTACTAAGGCAATGGACTATATAAAGAAACACATCCTTCCAGCTGAGGGACCGGAGCACTAAGCGACAGTATCCTCTATTAGGTTTGAAAAAAGAGAGTGAGGAAAAAAATAAAAAATAGAACATGCGATCTATTAAAGCAGTCGGTTAAATTGAGGGATTTGTCATGTGCACATTGTGTAAGAAATAAGTGAGAGATTACCAGCAGTTTACTCGAAAATACATGATTGCCTGCCATTTTGGCTAAAGTAATTTACTACAACGTACAGTTACATTTGAAACATAAGTTATTGAGTTTAAGATGTCTTTATTTTATATGAGGTTCTGGGGCAGCTAGAGGTGCATATCTACTGACTGACTATAGTTTGGCTTCTGTCCAAACCAAAGCGAACACTGTTCTTCTTGGACTGTTCGCACAGCTGCAAGTTCGAGATGCAGCCTGAAACTGTGCCCCACAAGACCAACCGGTCACTTATGTCAGCCGTGTTCTTGGCTATTGTAGTTCTATGTTCAGCTCTGTTTGTGATGTTTCCCTTGTTCCCCAGGGATCTAAGAAAAGCAACAGTGAACTTTCCCATCCACATGCTCTTTCAGGATAAGAATCATTGGTTAAAGTTAAAATACTACAGAACGTATGCTGCTGTTATCGTGGTAATTCTCAGGTATTCTTCATATAGTTTCCAGTCTTTAAATGTACACCCACTTTATACTATTTGTTTGATTTTACTTTCCACAACTTTTTTTATTTGCTTAATTTATATTAGTTTACTCTCTTTTCTGCTTCCATTACATCTGACCCTGCTTTTGAGTTATGGGATCTCTTAAGGTAACAAGTTACAATGTTAAAGGTCTCCATAGCCCAATCAAGAGAAAGAAAATTATTAATCAGTTAAAGAGAAATAGCTGACAGATTGCATTCTTGCAAGAAACTCACCTTTCAGATAAGGAACACGAGAAATTAAAAAAGTCCTGGGCAGATAAGGTATTTTATTCATCACACCCATCTGGTCGGAAAAGAGGTGTATCTATTTTGATACACAGACAGGTCAATTTCATAACAACCAAAATTCATAAAGATTCGAACAGGGAGATTTATAATGGTAAATGGACTGGTTGATGGAGTGGAAGTCTGTCTTATGAACATATACGCTCCAAACGAAGATGAGCCTAGCTTTATCCGTACGATCTTCTCCATAATTTTACAGCATAGTTCTGGTATTTTACTGTTAGGAGGAGATTTTAATTGCGTCATGTCCCATCATTTGGATAGACAACCTGTGTCTAGCACCTCCACTTCTAGGATGAGCAATATGCTTAGGCATTTATCGACAGAATCTGGCTTGGTGGACATTTGGAGGAACAAACACCCTAAGGGCAAAGATTTTACCTTTTTTTCGCATAGGCATTCTTCATACTCCAGAATAGACCTTTTTTTTACTCCTAAGGCAGAGTCTTATAGAGTAGTCGACATAAAGATCCTCCCAATTACATTATCCGATCACGCACCTCTTGTATTGTCATGGAACATTGGTAACAGGCCATCAACTAAACAATGGCGATTAAATGCGTCGCTCCTCAATGATAGAGAATTCATCGCATTTATAAAAACTGAACTAAAAATGTATCTTTACATTAATACTTCGCCTGAAATATCACCCCTTATCCTATGGGACTGTGCAAAGGCATATATTAGAGGCCGAATTATTTCCTTTTCAAGTGCCAGAAAAAGAAAAAGGGAAGAAAAACAGCGAGAGCTAGAAGACAAACTAAGGCAGCTTGAACAGCAACACAAAAGAAACTCAACCTCAAGCTTATTGAATAGTCTAAAAGAAGCACGCAGGGACCTGAACAGCTTAAGAAATGAAAAAATTGAGGGCAATTTAAGGTTCACTAACCAAAAATACTACGAAAATGGTAATAGAGCGAGCAGGTTACTAGCATTAAGACTTAAAAAACAACAATCATCAAACATAGTACAGAAATTAATGGAGAATAATTCAACTCTTACAAAACCGAATGAAATATCAAAGTCCTTCGCAGAATTTTACAAGTCTCTGTACAAAAATACAGACACTTGCACAAATGATGAGGAATTGGCACAATTTTTAGAAGACATAAAATTAAAAGAATTACCTGAATCTATAGCAAGAGAACTGGATGAGCCAATCAAAGATCTGGAAATACGTCAGATAATCTCCACACTGAAAAATAATAAAAGCCCTGGCCCAGACGGGTTTATTAACGAATTTTATAAAGCTTTTATAGAGATTATATCACCTTTATTACTAGATGCTTACCATCATGCATTAAAATCTGTCTCTATGGCCCCCTCTTGGAGAGACGCTATTATAGTAGTGATACATAAAGATGGCAAAGACCCCACTAAATGCCAATCGTACAGACCGATCTCATTATTGAATACAGATCTCCGAATCTTAACAGCTATTCTGGCAAGACATGTCAATAAAATTACCACAAAAATTATCCATCCCGATCAGACGGGGTTTATAAAGGGAAGATACTACGGGGACAACATTAGAAGGTTGTTAAATTTAATGACACACCCGAAAGTTAAAGAAGAGGAATCAATGATATTATCCTTAGATGCCATGAAAGCGTTCGATAGAGTTTCCTGGCAATACCTTATTCAAACTCTTAAACGATTCAAATTTGGCCCAAACTTCATCAAATGGATACAAACCTTATACTCAGATCCGCAATCCGCAGTTAAGGTTAACGGATTTCTCTCAGATCGCTTTACTCTGGAACGTGGGTGTAGACAAGGTTGTTCACTATCTCCTTTGCTTTTTGATATCAGTATTGAACCATTAGCACAGATGATTAGGGACAATGATAATATAAGAGGGGTTATGATAAATGGGGAACAGCATAAAATTTCAATGTATGCTGATGACGTATTGTTGTATCTTACAAAACCTGCAACAACAATACCATATCTAAAGGACATCATTTTCACTTATGGACACTTCTCGGGCTACAAATTAAACGTGGACAAAACAATGGCCATGGATATAGGTGGCAACATCTCAGATACAACTAAATTGCAGAGTGGGTTTAAATGGCCAGTAGATGGCATCAAATATTTAGGTATTCATATACCACCTTCATTAGAAAAACTATACGATTTCAATTACAAAAGCTTAATTCATAACATTAGTAAGGACTTAGATAGATGGTCATTATTGCCCCTTTCTCTGCTGGGCCGCATTGAGAGTGTCCGTATGAATGTGCTGCCGAAATTATTATATTTATTTCAAATGATACCTATTAACATCCCCAAAACTACATTTGACAAGTTGGACAAACTAATTTCAATATTTATCTGGCGGAGAAAGTGGCCAAGAATCAGACTAAAAGCGCTACAGTTATCTAAAGCAAAGGGAGGGCTCAAACTACCCAATCTGAGATACTACTTTTGGGCTGCACAATTAAAACCACTAGTAATATGGATTCAGGACCTATCATATACACGCTGGCTCAATATTGAAAAGAGTTTATGTGAAAGACCTTTACATGCCTTGCCATTCTTAGATGTCCATCCAAGCAAAATAAATATGGGTGATTGGACCAAAATCACATTAAAAATTTGGGAGACAATAAAATTTACTTTTGGGTTGCCTAAAACAATTTCAGCACTTACAAACATTGGATGTATGAATGATTTTGTGCCCTCTAAATTAGATACAGGTTTCAGGAATTGGTCGAAGTATGGACTCACCAATTTACATCAACTCCACAATGCTGGCAATTTTAAATCATTTACACAGCTGTCGG
This sequence comes from Lagodon rhomboides, assembly GCA_039737535.1. Lineage (NCBI taxonomy): Eukaryota > Metazoa > Chordata > Actinopteri > Spariformes > Sparidae > Lagodon > Lagodon rhomboides. The sequence continues at coordinate 36,324,445 of CM077786.1, forward strand.
AGGAATTTAAACTACCTAGCACAGATTTCTTCAGATACTTGCAGTTACGGGATTTCTTATTAAAACATAAAGATTGGGACAAAGTTGCTAAACCTGCACTAATTGAAGAGCTATTGATTAAAGTACAAACAAAAAAATGGGATAAGAAATTAATAAGTTGTTGTTACCTAATATTCCTGAGCATGAATTTGAATAATACTGCACAGGTGAAGGAGAGATGGGAAATTGAAATTAATGCCAACATATCACATGATATGTGGGAGGAAATTTGTACTGAAGTACATTCGGTAACTAATTCAAATGTATGGAGAGAATTTAAATGGAAGGTGGTCATGAGGTTCTTCCGGACACCTGAAATTACAGCTAAATTTAGCACTACGCACTCAAATAAGTGTTGGAGAAACTGTGGCCCACACATTGGTAATCAGACCCACATACTATGGCTATGCCCAAAACTGAAAGCATTCTGGAAGGAAGTGTTTGAAACAGTTAATAAAATATTTGGTGGAAATATTACTATGGATCCAATGGTGGCCCTACTAGGTCTATTACCAAAAGGGATTGAAGGAAGAGCCAAAAAATATCTCTTACAGATATTACTAGCAACAGCAATTAAATGCATTACAGTAAGGTGGTTGAAGCCTGACCCCCCAACATATAGTATGTGGTCTGAAAAAATAAAGGAAATATATCAAATGGAACAAATAACATACTCCTTAAGACTTCAAAAACATATATTCACTAAAAGGTGGAGCCCTGCTATGGGCATACTGATATAATTTTATTTCTTGTATTCCATTTTAATTTATATTTTTCTTTGCCATTATAGTCTCTGTATTTTTTGATGTACCATAAGTGTTACCATGTGTATGAAACAGCAGATATGTTGAATATGATTCTGTACACGATTGTGAATGAAACTTAAATAAAAACTAGTTAAAAAAAAAAAGTGTGTGTTGTTAAACGTTGTGGCATGGTGGCCTGGTGGGACGCATGATGCATTTATCCTGCGTAATTGCGCAGTTGGCATGCGTTTGGAGGATGGAGCTGTGAGAGACGGCTGGCTCATTGGTAAGAATATAGCCTGCATAATTACATGTGTGTGTTATATATGGACTTACCCTTCTATATCCATAGGGGATAGGGGTTACTCCACTTCTCCCAAAATGATTTCAATCTCCGCTTCGGAATAATTCTTTTTTCTTCCTTTCTCTTTCTTTCTTTCTTTCTTTCTTTGCCCCATGACTGACAGGTCGACAGGATGCCTCTACACCTCCTTATATGGTGGTCATTGGCAATTCATGGGCGGGGTTTTATGCTAATTTTATTTTATTATAATTTTTATTTTATGCTTTATGGAGCGCGCTGTCACTTTATGATGGATTGGCATTCATGATCATACACACGTGTTTATGACCAGATCTGAGTTTCCCGCGGCATTCATGAATCCGGAGTAGGTTTTTAGTAGCGTAGGCTTTTATGTGCAAATCTACGCACAAATTTACTAATGTTTCATGAATGAGGCCCAGGGAGCGCAAACGAGAGAGAGCTGCAGAGAGACCGCAAAGCTGAGAGTCAGCACAAAAGTCTGAGCGGAGAAAGAGAAGCAGAGGGAACCATAAACAACATAATGCATTATTGGAAGAGTAAAAGACCAATACTTTACACTATTTGACAAATTATTTGATTGCAAGTCATAAGTTTTATTTTTGAAATTAGTTTTATGTTCTCTCAAATTCCTATTTTTGTTTGACATTTAAGAAGTTTTGTTTGTTTCTTTTGGCACAAATCTAATTCCATACCTGTTGTGCTCAGGGAAATAAACCAGTCTCTCTCTGAGAAAATTGACTTGAATTCAGCACAACTCCAAACTTCCATCAATGGAGTGAAGGCTACTTTGGATAACTTGCTAACGAGGGCTAACGGAGGCTGAGAACCGTATCGGTGACACCGAGGACGCAGTAAGTGAGATTAAACAGCTGACAAAGCAGCTAAAAAGTGTCAACGAATTCCTCAAAAGAAAAATTGACCAGCTCGAAAATCACAGCAGAAGGAATAATGTTCGTGTTGTGGGACTAAAAGAAGGCACCGAGGGCACGGACCCTGTGAAATTCTTCACAGACCGGATACCTGAGGTTCTGCCGGCCAGCGGCTCAGACGCAACAGTGCTGCGGCTGGAGGTTGAAATCAAAACGAGCACACAGGACTATGACTATGGAGCCCAGACCAGGTGAGCCTCCTCGTTTCAGCCCTTCGGTTTAAAGATCGAGAAAAAATACTGTCCCTAGCCAAGAAGAAGGGGAATATCTCATATAACAACATGAAAATTAGCTTCTTCCCTGATATGAGCCCGGAATTAGCCAAACGCCGTAAGCAGCTCGTCCCTGCGCTACAAGCGATTAAAGCGAGAAACCTCGCCTGCTGCCTCATCGCAGGGGATGCCTTTACATTGGTCAACAACCTGACAGGAGATGGGCAGCTGACTCCCAGGGCTAATAAACACGGAGCATCATCATTGAGTCCTGATAAATGAAGAATACCCGTCTATATTGCTTATGAGATCGTTACACTGGCCCATTTTGATGTTTTATACTGGAGCAGAACTGATTATTTAAGTGACCGACATGACTATTGATGACACCTGCTCAGGGCCACTGCCCCTGAGATAAGTGAATTGGATTGACATTAGTCTCTAGCCCCCTGGCATTAGAGTGAACCGGACTGGTCCTTCTAACTGACTATGATTTCATTTTCATATTTTATTTGTCTCTTTTATCTTGGTTTTGTACCAGGATGCCGGTGAGTACAACTATAAGTACAAAGGTAATTGAGTAGTTAATAACTGAGCATGTTATTACTTACAGTCCATTTTATTATTTTATTATAATCTATAATCATCCATCTGGGCGGCCAGGGAATGTATCTCTATGGGCTGAAATGTCTTCCCCAAGTGGGACATAATAGCGTTTGTTTAAACCCTTTTAGAAATGTTATGAGAGCTCGCAGGTTCAGTTCATGTCTGAGTTTAAGACGAAGGAAAGGCAAGCACCTTAGATTCTTCACACTAGGTTCACGTTTGGTTGTCAGGATGGTAGACTGGCAATCGAGAAGAGTGGTGTGTATGTTATATGTTTTTTTGTTTTTTTATTTGTTTTTGTTTTGTCAAATGTATCTTTATTTCTTACCAGAGATCAGAGAGACCTATGCTTAGAACATCTTTTCTCCATAGTAGCATTAGTAGGTTACTTAGATAAAAGGGATAATAGTTTGGTTGCTATTCAGTACAACTTAAGTTCATGTTAATTCCATTGAAATTAGTAACATTTAATGTCAAAGGATTGAATAGCCCTATCAAAAGAAAAAGAGTCTATACTTACCTCAAAAAATTAAAACCTGACAATGTTTACCTACAAGAAACACACCTAACAGACAGCGAGCATAAAACGCTGAAAAGAGATTGGGAAGTTCAAGTTTTCTTTTCATCATTTCAAAGTCGAGAGCAACAACGATTCTGCTGCATAAAAATGTCCCCTTTGTTGCTACTAAAACTGTTTCTGACCCTTCAGGTAGATATATCATGGTATATGATGATGATATATATATCATCATTTTTTCCCCCATTTATTGTATAAATGGGGAAAAAAAACAATCAAAACTGCAACTGATAATCCTTTAATCATCCATTCAATCCAAGTTTGGTGTAAACTTTGTGGACTTTTTAAGACAGAAGGATTTCTTTCTCCTAAAACTCCATTATGGGGAAACAGATTGCTACCAATGATCCTTCAGAGTGGCAGCTGTAGATCTTGGCAGAAGAAAGGTATTTGCCGTCCAGAACACTGCTATGAAGACGGAGTATTTATTCCTCTGGAACAGTTAAAAGAAAAGTGCAGTTTGACAAATAAAGATTTCCTTACTTATCTCCAGTTACGCGACTTTATTAAAGCCAATCGAACAGGAGATTGGAATTTACCTCCCACGTCTCCAGTTGAGCATCTGTGTCATGCTGGCCAACCGTTATTTAGAACTATCTCAAAGGTGTATACAGCTCTCATGTCGGCTTTATCAATACCAGATATGGATAGATCAAGGGTTCAATGGGAGAAGGACCTGGGAATAACTACTGAGGAGCAGTTATGGAGAAACTTGTGCAGAGATGAAGTCACCTCTACTTTAAATGTTCGGTATAGGCTGATACAGTTGAACTTCCTGCATCAGCTGTATATTACCCCTCATAACTTACATAAATACATCTCCAGTATATCACCTCTTTGTTTTAGATGTGGCCCGGAGGAAGGAACATCCTTCATTCTACCTCTCAGTGATCTAAACTGCAGGGGTTTGTGAAACTATCAAACATCCACAGGGTTACGTTTCCACTGGACCCTGAAATTTGTTTACTGGAGAACTTTACTAATTCCAACCTTGAGACAAATAATGCTGAGAAACTTACAGAAATCCTTTTGACAATTGCTCTATAAAGTAGAAATTAGACGCCCCCCTTCCAATTAAAATGTGGCTTTGTGAAATCAGTAGCTGTGCGCCCCGAGAGAAAATAACTTGTTGGATGCAGAAAAGAAGTGAGACTTTTTACAAAATATGGCAACCATTTTTAATTTCTATGGAAAATGTACCAGCACACCAGGTTGACTAATTTCCCTGCACTCAAGCTTGGCTTGGCATGATCTATGTGATGCTGCCCTTTGTTTCTCTCTGTATCTTCAAAAGACCTTCGATCTAATTTATTTTATTTATTCATTTATTGCTATATTATATTAGTAGTATTATTATTTAATTGTTCCACTTTCTATTGTCCTGACATTGTGAGTTCTTTTCATATTTACTTTGCCACCTTGTGGATAATGAGTTTTTCCTTGATTTGAGTTTGTCTTGTCAGTTTTTAACTGTAACTTTGTTCTTGAAAAAATCAAACATCAAATGTTCAAAAAAAGAAAAGTTCAGGTTGAAACTGTCGACTTGGTTTTAGAAACATGTCTTGTTTGATATATTCTCCATGTCAGTCACATTCTTCACTGTATTACATGTCAGGTCTCTGGTAGAAACAGTTTTTATTCAATCATCTAATCACTGATTCCTCATCATGTTTCTAACAGGAACTTGCAGTTGAGGCATATTGTGTGTGTGGAAGTGTGTGCATGTGACTAACGCTGAGCAGAAGGTTCTAATTATCTTGTACATTGTGTCACAGCTTTCTGTTACGACCACAGTTTCAGCCACAACATGTAAAATACTCAATAATATTAAAACCAGCTGCCTGATGTGTTTGACAGAAACTGAACGAGGGAAAGAAAAAAGATGTGTTTCTTAAACTAGTCTGACTGATTTCCAGTTGAAAACAGTTTCATCTGTACAGAGTCCATCAGTCTGAACTGAACAGAACATCTGTAACCACTGACGTCAACAACAACTAAATATGTCAGCAGGCAAAAATGAAGCGTCACAGTTTCCTGAAACATGAATGAAGCTGTAAAAAGGAGATTTCTTTGGTTGAGTTGTATATTTGTGTCTTCTCCTCTGGTTTGTGGACTCTGTCTGCTGTATTTAAAGGAGCTGAGAGGAGCTCACCTGCTGACTCTGTGTTCGTCCTCTTCATTTCTTCAGCCTCTCGTCCAAATCCTGTTTTTTTGTTTTTTTCTTAAGACCATTATATTTCTGAGACTGAACCCATTTGTGCCTGCTACTGAAATGTTTAATTTCCTTTGGAAGTGTTCTCTGGACTAACACAAATCTGAAGAGGTTTTTAAATCGGTCTCACTTCTTGGCTGAAAAGTGAGTTTTTCTGATCACAGGATAATAAGTCATTATCAGTCATACAGCAGGTGAACACATTCACTTGAGGAGCCGCTCTTTATCATTTATAATGACTTAACATTCAGAAATTAACATTCCAGCCTCCTCGTCTACAATGTACATGAGGTACTGAGAAGATGTGGATATGACTGAAACTTTCACCGAACTGCTCGACAGTGAAAGAGGAGACAGTGCAGACAATAGTCATGATGAGGAGTTTTTAAATTGACCATTTATCAGGGAAGAGAGCTGGATAATGTTGCTGAACTGACAACTGTGAAACATGGAATCAAAGAGATAATGTCCTTAGTCGAAGAGGAACCTCGAAGGATCATTCTGACTTTGTTTCTTCCTCCAGGGTGGAACATGGTGGAGAGCAGAGGCTGAAACCTGGTCTGAGGAAGTGTAAGTGTGTGTTCACTTTGACTGATGAAAACAAGGCAGCACATGTTAAAGTAGTTTAAATCTAAAGCTTGTGTATCTGCATTCAACTGTCAGTTTGAAAGAAGATCCAAAAAGATGAGTCATTGTGAAGTTTTGATCTAATTAACAGTCAGTCTGTTAATAAAGCAACAAATAAACCATCAGCTGTGTTAGATGATAAACTGCTGCTGTATTGTGTCTTGTTCTCTCCATCAGATGTCTGTGAACTCACAGTCGACACAAACACAGTAAACAGAAACCTCAAACTGTCTGACAACAACAGGAAGGTGACACGTGTGTCAGAGAAGCAGCCATATCCTGATCATCCAGAGAGGTTTGACTACTGGCCTCAGCTGCTGTGTAGAAATGATCTGACTGGTCGCTGTTACTGGGAGGTCGAGTGGAGAAGAAGGGTTCTTATATCAGTGAGTTACAGAGGAATCAGCAGGAGAGGAGACAGTGAGGACTGTTGGTTTGGAGGGAATAATCAGTCCTGGAGTCTGGAGTGCTCTGATGGTGATGGTCGTCGTTACTCTGTCTGGCACAAGAACAGAGAAACAATCCTCTCCTTCTCCTCCTCCTCCTCCTTCTTCTCCTCCTCCTCTGTCTCTCACAGAGTAGCAGTGTATGTGGACTGGCCTGCTGGCACTCTGTCCTTCTACAGAGTCTCCTCTGACTCACTGATCCACCTCCACACCTTCAACACCACATTCACTCAACCTCTTTATCCTGGGTTCTGGTTCTGGTCACCTGGTTCCTCAGTGTCTCTGTAGGAGACACACACACACGCACTCACACACACACACACAAAGACACACACTCACACACACACACACACTCACACTCACACACTCACACACACACACACACACACCCACAGTAACAGAAGTGGTTGAGGTGTTTTGTCTCTTCTGGGTCAATGTGCTGCACATCAGTGGTTTTAAATATCTTTAAATATGTTTTGAACGTTCAGATTTCAGTTTTCTGAACTTTGTGATCTGATTGTTTTCTCACAACAATCAGCCTGTATATACAATAAAACCAGGCTGCACACACACATGCATATAGAGAATCAGAATGATGATCTTTGTTCACACAGCTTGTATTTTGTTGATGTGTCATTCATCATTGAAGTTTGTCATTTGTCTTATTTGAGTTATTATCTGTAAATATGTGTATATGAGTGGATAGAGCTGCTGCTACGTGCAGACGGACCTCCATTACAAAATCTCCCTGTAGAGTCCAAGAGCCAAAGACTTTCTGTCAACACTTCATCATCTCACATCATCTGTCAGAATAAACATTTGACTTTCTCATTCACGTGTCTCTCCTGATTGAAATAACGTCTTTTCACATCACTTTACATTACAGACATCACAGCAGACGAGCTGTATGGAGACATCTGATGGTTCTTTGGTTGTTTCTCTGTTTTAAATCAAGTCTCCAGCTGCTTCAGTTGTTTAGCAGAATGCTGCAACTCTGTTTTACTGTGAAGCTCCAGAACTGTTCTGTTGACTACGACACTTCTCTGCTCAGTACCCTGCCTCCTGGTCCACTTGATTTTCCTGGATTTGTACTTTGTTTAGCTTTTGTTTTTGGTCTTTATATTTTCAGAAGTCATATGACATCGATATAAGATGAGTGAGATGACAGACTGTAGCTTCCACTGCTGTTGTAGAGTCTGATGGCGGTGGGTACAAAGCAGCACCTGAAGCGTTCAGTTTTGCACCTTGGTGGAGCTCCTCCTCTTAGTTTTACTGTGTGTCTCCATCATCTCCCATAGACTTCAATACAGCCATCACCACAGTCTGACACCAGAGATCCAGTGACCTGATGACCCTTCCTTCTTCTTCAGGTTCCTCGGTCAGTAACAGGAAGTGGTTGGTGTGAGCTGGTGCAGAGCAGCAGAGTGTCAGACTGCAGAGTGACCAGCAGGAGGCAGCAGATCCACACAAATACAGACAGAGATCATCTGTGACTGATGGAGGTGAAATATTAAAGCTTCAGATGAAGTTTCACATTAAAACTGCTGACGTCACTTTGAGTTTGTAGCAGAGCCTAATTGTGAGACAGATATGTTGTGTGATCTTGTAAAAAAGACTTTAAAACGACTCATTTATCTGTTTGTTCAGTGTGTGAATGTTTTAAAGGGAAGTTCCACCCTAAAATAAAACTCATACTTTATTTTTATTATATATGCAGAAAATCAAACATATGGAAATCTGTTAATGCTGAAAATACAAATTAAGAAGTTTGTTTACTTTTACAAAAAACATAAACTTCAGGTTCATCTTATTAAGTAAAGTTATGTTCCCTCGTCTACTTCATGTAGTAAGTACACTCCTGCTGTGTTCAGGTGCTCCTCAGTTGGTCCCACTTCCCGAGTTGGGAAGTCGTTATTCCGACTTTGGTGTTTGTTTGCATCATGTCAGAATGTGGCAACAACATGGACACCACAGAAAATCTGTTTTCTATCATAATGTTCAGATTAAGACCTAAAACACCATGTTACAGATTACATGTGATACACAACACATGACTGATGAGTTTTTACCATCAACACAATGGCTGTGTCCGAAATCACTCACTCATTCCCTCCTCCCTGATCACTACATTGGGAGTCCAACATAGTGGACTATGTACGGAGCTCATCCGCAGAAAGAAGAACACACTTTGGGACACTACTCAGATGCTGTTAATTACGTCACTGCTGTCGCACAGTTGAAACGTGAAATCGCAGAAATCAGCTCCGCGACCTCCATGTGTTCGTCCGCAGTGCAATGCATGATGGTAAATATTGCTTGGTTAGTGACCATCGGTTGTACACTACTTTTCGCAGTGCATTGTGGGATACTTTGAGTCCACTATATAGGGTATAATAATTCCCACTAGACATTCGGACAGCACTACAAAATGGCGTAGTCACTATGTAGTGCACTATATAGGGAATAGTGAGTGATTTCGGACACAGCCAACGTTTACGTATGTCCGCCATGTTTCAGCGCCGCATGACGTCGACTCAGTAATTCGTGTACAAAAAAGAGTTTCCAAGCTGTTACTGCGACTTGAGGAGGCATTCAGATGGAGTTATTAACTTATTGTCTCTCAGATTATTTCCACAGCCCAATAACACAAGGTAATATTAATGATGTAGTCGGACAGTTGCATGTGTACTTCTTCAATACTTTACAACAAATTGGCCACTTTAGTTTATAAGAGTGTTCTCTAAGTGTCTGATCAGTGAACTTTGAGGAGTGAACTAGTTTACAAGTCAGATTTTGCACAGCAGCTTTACTCTGAACTGAACTCTATACTATCAGTGAATGTAAAGGAACTGGTTAGATACGACTCTCATACTGTAGTTTAAAAAAAGAATCCTCAGAATATCATGGGAGTAGTAAACTGTGATGTTTACTTTTGTTGTTGTTGTTTTAGATGTGTGTGTGTGCGCGCGCGTCGGTGTGTGTGTGTGTGTGTGTGTGTTAACTTCCACTTCACCACATTTTGGAGGCAAATGTTGTACTTTTTACTCCACTACATTTCTTTGGTAACTTTAGTTACAAGTTACTTTGCAGATTACATTATGCACTGTTGCAGTTTGATTTAAAACAAAAAAAAAAACACTGATTCCAATAATTGCTGAATGTTGGCTCTGATGGACGCACGGCTATAGCCCTCATACTGCCGGTTACACCTGAAGGATACTTACTACCCAGTTATACAGGAACATAATCTTGATGAACAACGAGGCAGCGTACGTCGCCCGGATTGGCATTACCGGGGCCCCACCCTGGAGACAGGCCTGGGGTTGGGGCTCGTAGGCGAGCGCCTGGTGGCCGTGTCTGTGCCCACGGGACCCGGCCGGGTACAGCCCGCAGGAGGGTTCAGAAGGGGCTGGTGCATTGTGGATTGGGTGGCAGCCGTGGGCGGGGGCCCCGGCGACCCAATCCCCGGACGGTGACTCTGGCCATGGGGACATGGAATGTCACCTCACTGGGGGGGAAAGAGCCTGAACTAGTGCGGGAGGTTGAGCGGTACCGGCTAGAGATAGTCGGGCTCACCTCCACGCACAGTCTGGGCTCTGGAACAGCGACAGTGTTACCTGGAGGGGTGTGATTGGGAGGAACGGCCTCCCCGATCTGAACCCGAGTGGAGTTCTGTTATTGGACTTCTGTGCTAGCCACAGTTTGTCCATAACGAACACCATGTTCGAGCATAAGGGTGTCCACAAGTGCATGTGGCACCAGGACACCCTAGGCCGGAGGTCAATGATCGACTTTGTAGTCGTGTCATCTGACCTCTGGCCATATGTCTTGGACACTCGGTTGAAGAGAGGGGCTGAGCTGTCAACTGATCACCACCTGGTGGTGAGTTGGATCCGCTGGCAGGGGAGGAAGCTGGACAGACTTGGCAGACCCAAACGCGCAGTGAGGGTCTGCTGGGAACGTCTGGCGGAACCCTCTGTCAGGGGGGTCTTCAAGTCCCACCTCCGGGACAGCTTTGACCAGATCCCGAGGGAGGCTGGGAACATAGAGTCCGAGTGGACCATGTTCTCCGCCTCCATTGTTGACGCGGCTGTACGAAGCTGTGGCCGAAAGGTCTCCGGTGCCTGTCGAGGCGGCAATCCCCGAACCTGGTGGTGGACACTGGAAGTAAGGGATGCTGTCAAGCTGAAGAAGGAGTCCTACCGAGCCTGGTTAACTCGGGGGACTCCTGAGGCAGCTGACGGGAACCGGCAGGCCAAACGTGCAGCAGCGCGGGCAGTTGCGGAAGCAAAAACTCAGGCCTGGGAAGAGTTTGGGGAGGTCATGGAGGAGGACTACCGGTCAGCCTCGAGGAAATTCTGGCAAACCATCCGGCGCCTCAGGAGGGGAAAGCAGTGCTCCACCAACACTGTTTACAGTGGGGGTGGGGAGCTGATGACCTCAACTGGGGACATTGTCGGGCGGTGGAAGGAATACTTCGAGGATCTCCTCAATCCCACTGACATGCCTTCCATAGAGGAAGCAGAGGCTGAGGGCTCAGAGGCTGATTCATGCATCACCCAAACCGAAGTCACTGAGGTAGTCAGGAAGCTCCTCAGTGGCAAGGCACCTAGGGTGGATGAGATCCGCCCTGAGTACCTCAAGTCTCTGGATGCTGTGGGGCTGTCTTGGCTGACACGTTTCTGCAGCATCGTGTGGCAGTCGGGGACAGTACCTCTGGACTGGCAGACCGGGGTGGTGGTCCCTCTATTTAAAAAGGGGGACTGGAGGGTGTGTTCTAACTCTTGGGGGATCACACTCCTCAGCCTCCCTGGTAAAGTCTATTCCAGGGTACTGGAGAGGAGAATTCGGCCGATAGTCGAACCTCGGATTCAGGAGGAACAATGCGGTTTTCGTTCTGGTCGTGGAACACTGGACCAGATCTATACCCTCCGCAGGGTGCTCGAGGGTTCATGGGAGTTTGCCCAACCAGTCCACATGTGTTTTGTGGACTTGGAGAAGTCATTCGACCGTGTCCCTCGTGGCATTCTGTGGGAGGTGCTTCTGGAGTATGGGGTCCGGGGCCCTTTGCTAGGGGCTGTACGGTCCCTGTATGACCGGAGCAGGAGCTTGGTTCACATTGCCGGCAGTAAGTCAGACCTGTTCCCGGTGCATGTTGGACTCCGGCAGGGCTGCCCTTTGTCACCGGTTCTGTTCATTATTTTTATGGACAGAATTTCTAGGCGCAGCCGGGGGCCGGAGGGGGTCTGGTTCGGGGTCTGGTTCGGGGGCCACAGGATTTCATCTCTGCTTTTCGCGGATGATGTTGTCTTGTTGGCTTCTTCGAGCCAGGACCTCCAGCATGTCCTGGGCGGTTTGCGGCCGAGTGTGAAGCAACTGGTATGAGAATCAGCACCTCCAAGTCCGAGGCCATGGTTCTCGACCGGAAAAAGGTGGCTTGCTCCCTCTGGGTTGGGGGAGAGTTCCTGCCTCAAGTGGAGGAGTTTAAGTATCTTGGGGTCTTGTTCACGAGTGAGGGAAGGTTGGAGCGTGAGATTGACAGGCGGAACGGTGCAGCGGCTGCAGTAATGCGGTCGTTGTATTGGTCCGTCGTGGTGAAGAGAGAGCTGAGCCGAAAGTCAGTCTACGCTCCTACCCTCACCTATGGTCATGAACTTTGGGTCATGACCGAAAGAATAAGATCCTGGATACAAGCGGCCGAAATGAGTTTCCTCCGCAGGGTGGCAGGGCGCTCCCTTAGAGATAGGGTGAGGAGCTCTGTCACCCGGGAGGAGCTCGGAGTAGAGCCGCTGCTCCTACACATCGAGAGGAGCCAGCTGAGGTGGCTCGGGCATCTTTTCCGGATGCCCCTGGGACGCCTTCCTCGGGAGGTGTTCCTGGCATGCCCCACCGGGAGGAGACCCCGGGGAAGACCCAGGACACGCTGGAGTGACTATGTCACCCAGCTGGCCTGGGAACGCCTCGGGGTCCTCCCGGAAGAGCTGGGGGAAGTGTCCGGGTAGAGGGACGTCTGGGCGTCCCTGCTCAGGCTGCTACCCCCGTGACCCGGCCCCAGATGAAGCGGAAGAAAATGGGATGGGATGGGATGGGATAATCTTTATTCACATATATAAAGATAATGTATTTGTTAGTTTCTTTACATAAGGATCATTGTCATTATAATTATCATAATGCATTTACATTTACATTTAGGGCAGTTAGCAGACGCTTTTGTCCAAAGCGACTTACAATAAGTACATTTGTCACAAGAGAGAAACCACAAAATATCACTGTCGATAGAGTAAAAAAGAAAAAATAGAAACAATTTTCAAGCCCTCATCTGAGCATCATAGCTGCTTTTTATCAAGGATACTCAGTAGAGCAGATTAACCAGTGTTCGGAAGGTCGCTGGTTTGAATCCCAGCTCCCTGGGGCAGACCTGAGCTACATGTCGAAGTATCCTTGAGCAAGATATTGAACCCCAAAATTGCTCCTGATGTGCAGTTGGCACCTTGCAGGGCAGCCTCTGCCATCAGTAAGGGCCCTGCGATGAGCTGGCGACTCGTCCAGGGTGTACCCTGCCTTCACCCTTAGATAACTGGGATTGGCGCCATTAACCTCCCCGCGACCCCTTGAAAAAAGGGATAAAGCGGCTACTGCGACCATCCACGGTTGACAATGAATTAAAAAAAAAAAACTTTAATTGCATAAGTACTATGATTAAAGTGCTAACGATAAGTACATACAAGTGCATATACCTTTTGTAGGGGGGGTTGGGAGGGAGTCATTCTACGTGGGGTCTAGGTGTAGTCTGAACAATTGAGTCTTGTGTCTTTTGCAGAAGACGGAGAGTGACTCTGCTGTCCTGACATTGGTCAGGAGTTTGTTCCACCTCTGAAGTGCCAAAACAGAGAAGAGTCGCGACTTCGCTGAGCGACCTTTGTTTGCTCTCAGCGATGGTGGTACCAGCTGGCCAGCTGATGTAGTGGAGTGAAGTGCTCTCGCTGGGTTGTGTGGTCTGACCAGTGTTTAGAGGTAGATGGGTGCAGTTCCATTGACGGCCTTGAAGGCCAGCACCATCGTCTTGAATCAGATGCGGGCTGCAACAGGAAGCCAGCAGAGGTCACCGAGGAGGGGGGTCACATGAGAGAATTTGGGTGGATTGTAAACGAGACTGGATGTTATAGAGGGCAAATCTGCAGGATCAGGCCATAGCAGTGATGTTGGGGTGCAGGACAGTCTGTTGTCGATGATTACGCCCAGGTTCCTCGCCGTCAATGAAGGCGATACCGTGACATCCTCGACAGTGACTGACATGTCCATGCAAGGGCAGTCTTTCCCCGGGATGAAGAGGTGTTCAGTTTTACTAAGGTTGAGTTTGAGGTGATGTGCAGCTGTCCAAGTGGAGATGTCTGCCAGACATTCAGAGATGCATGTCATGACATGGGTGTTGGAGGAGGATGGGGGGAAAGAGAGGAACAGTTGGGTGTCGTCAGCATTACAGTGATAAGAGAATCCATGTGGTGTGACTGCAGAGCCTTGTGATCTAGTGTCAAGTACTGAGCCTTGAGGGACACCAGTTTCCGGAAAGCAGGGTTTGGACAAGGAGCCGTTCCATGTGACCTGAAAGGTGCAATTTGTCAGGTTTAATGTGAACCAGGTGAGAGCAGAGTAGGTTATGCCAGGTTCAGCCAGAGTGGAGAAGAGGATTTGGTGGTTGACTGTGTCAAACACAGAAGATAAGTCGAGGAGAATGAGGACTGACGAGTGGGACGAGTCTCTGGCGGCACCGAGTGACTCAGTAATTTTCTCTCTGCTGCTCGTAGCACCGATCTATTGGTTCGCAGTGATGAAGTGGTCAGGTGGTCGGGAAGTGAGGGGACAGAGAGTGTCTAAAGAGGAGGAGAGGGAGGATAACAGGGAGTCTACTGAGGCCTCCTCAGTAGACATTAGTGTGAATAGATCTGTAGATGGTAGTGAGGAAGGAACAGTAGAGGAGAGAGCAGAGGGAGAGAGGGATTTCAGATTGCGACAGGTGGTGACTGTGTGAGGTGTAGGGGCGAACGAGGTGGCTGACTTCAAGGGGAGAGAGAAAGCGGGTTCACGGAGAGCACCGAGGTTCTACAGAAGACAAGGTCGAGTTGGCCTGGCCCGGAAGGTCAATGGAGAGGGGGAGAGTGTGAAGTCAAATGTGGAGAAGAATTTGAGGAATTCAGATGAATGCAGCTTCTCTGGGGTGATTTTGAAGTCACCCAGGACAATGAGTGGTGTGCTATCATCAGGGGAGCAGCTTAGGAGGACGTCTGTCTCATCAAAGAAGTCACAGAGAGGACCAGGAGGGCAATAGATCACCACAATGTTGAGTTTGAAAGGAAGTGTGATAGGGACAGCGTGGAATTCAAAAGCAGATCTGGGTAGGTGGTCCAGGGGAAAGACCTGGTAGGACCACAGGGGGAGATGAGTAGGCCAGTTCCTCCTCCTCCCCAGCTGGAGTGGCAGTGTTTTTTGGGGTGATCCAGGTCTCAGTAAGGGCCAGGAAGTGGAGAGTCTGCAGGGAGGCATAGGCTGAAACAGTGTTAACTGCAGACTGGCAGTTCCATAGTCCCCTTAGTACTTCAAGTCCATCACTGGTGGACAATGATGGATAGCAGAGATTGGCTGGGTTACAGCCTCAAACAATGTGCCTCCGATGAAATCCTCTGCAGTTTGATGTCTTGAGTAGGATTGGGTAGAACTCATGGCTACAATCGGTGGTGGACAGGAAGTTACTTTGACTTCCTCGATAGACTCACGCAGAGAGACTTCCTATGTCTTCGTTCGGCTGTCCTGACGCTGCAGCTGATGCTGTAGTGATTAGCCCATATGTGCTAGATTTACCTCATGCAGGCGTAGCTCCGCCCTGCAATCAAGCCTATTGGTCACAGCTGGCTTGGTCGAGACTGCCTGTTAACACTCAGCTTCAACAGTTTCACAACAATTTACCCGGAAAGTAGCTAGACAAGATTAAATATAACCTTCCTCACAGAATGCCGAACACTGGGTCTACAATTTCTTCTTACTTACCAGCAGTAGTTTCACAGCTTCTATTCCCTGGAACAAAATGTAATGCACGCTGACAAACATATTTATAGAAGACAGTAAAAACAACTTGAGCATCACTGTGTGATCATAGTGAAGCTTTTTAAACTAGAGATGTAATCCTGACACAACTTAGTAAAACTAAATAAAAACTCTAAATAAAACGTCACAGTAATTAGACTGAACAGAATGTGTGCATAGTACACATGGTGTTAAAGACTAAGATAGAAGAGCACATTGTCACCGCTCGTACATTTTTATACATTTGGAAACCTGCGTGGAATAAGAGTCCTAAGTCCATTTTTGGTGTGTATGCATGGTTTCTACATTTGGCCCCAGGTTATTAAATGATGAAGAAAATAATGACATCAGTTGTGGAGCTCCCGTCAACAACTGGCCCAACAAAATCCAACCTCTTGCTCTTCAGCAAGAAAGGGTATAGAACTGGCATGGTACCGTCTTTGACCTCATGTTAGACTAAAAACATTTTTTGTCTTTCAAAGTGTCAAAAAATCAAATAAAGGCAACAGAATCAGCGACTGCAGTGTTCTGATTTGGACTGCTTCTAATGTTCAAGTAAAGAAGCTGAGCACTGTTAAAAAGTACTTGGCAATACTTCTCCTGAATCACTCCCTGGTAACAATAATACAGTGTGGTGAGGCGACTGCACACTGATTGAACTGTCAGTCAGTTCAACACATCAGTGTCTGTTAACACTGAAGTCATGAACATGTTGCTTTATTGAGACCGTTTTATTCGTCAGGCTGTTAGAATCAGAGCAGGAAGTAGAAATCCTGTCTCTGCCTCAGGGGACGGGTCGGACTCTGATACTGGACCTGTTGTTTGGACCTTGACACTGAAATGATTTTATGAAGCCTTTTTTTATTGTTTTATTGAGGTGTCTGTTGGACAAACACGTCTGAAGGTCAGTTGATAGGTTTGAAGTTGAAGTTATTAACTATAATAATATTTTATACACAGAACAGTTTGTCTGGCAAAGTTTCCAGTGGTGGAAAGTGACCAAGAACATTTTGTCAAGTAGTTTAGAGGAACTTGTGTTTAATAATACAAATGATGAGTCAAACATGAAAATACATAGTAATACAGAATATAACCAGCTGGTCATCTTCCTCCTCCTCCTCTTCCTTCTCTTCCTCCTCCTCCTCCTCTTCCTCTTCCTCCTCTTCCTCCTCCTCCTCCTCTTCCTCCTCCTCCTCCTCCTCCTCCTCCTCCTCTTCCTCCTCCTCCTCCTCCTCCTCTTCCTCCTCCTCCTCTTCCTCCTCCTCCTCCTCTGCCTCCTTGAGTGAAAACAGTAGACTTGTGTTCAGAGTTCAGTCTGCAGTTTGATTTTGATCCAGCAGGTTTGAGTTTTCACACTTTGTGTGCAGAGTTCAGTTTTTGTGTTGTTCAGTGAAGAAACCCTCTGAGACACAAAGACTTTGGTCGAGAGCTGAACTGTGATGGTATAAAGAGACGTCGGGGGTTAAAGGTATCATCTGATCACCTGCTAATAAAAGAGTGAGAGCTGAACTTTGTCCTGTGCAGCAGCTTCACACTGGTTTATAGTGTTTTAGTGCTGCTGGGAGGAGTTTGTATTGAAGGCGCTGGTCACACTGAGATCAATCTAATCCTCTTTTTCTACACACACCTGATCAGGACACAAGTGAGCTGCTGGACTGACGGACACTCGTGGAGATATGTCGGGTGAGTGAAACTCTGCTCTTCTGTTCCTGTGTGACATCATCATTTATTTGAGGTTTGACAGACTGTGTCAGATAGTTTGAAGGTGTCCTTTAATGCAGTCATCAGGTCAAACACAAGTTTAATGAGTAAACTTCCTCCTCTGAAGGTCAGAGACGTCTGTGTGAGCAGGAAGAGAAAAGCTGAAGAGTGTAAAAGTTCTATTTTAGATCTTGTTTGAGTTCAGATGAACCAGCCCGTAGAGCGGGGCAGCGGCCCATTAGTTCATTTTCTATAATGACCTGGCCCAATCACAGGTCTCCTCAAAGTGGGGCGGCCCTGTGCGGGCCATTGCGTGGAGAAATATGCTACAGTCCACGTAAATACAGGCTATGAAATGAACTGGGGGGTTTGGTTCCTAAAATTGACTTACTCAAAGTGGATTTGGGAGAAACAGAAAACGTAAAAATATGGATCTGGTGGGGAGCTCAGAGACTTACGTCCTCACATGCCGGCGCTCAGATCGGAAGTCCCAACACAAAGGTTTAAATTATAAAGACAGTGAAGAAGTCTGAAGCTCATGTTTGTTATTGTTGCAGGAAAAATGAGTGTAAATGATTCAAAGTGCCGTCCTGTAATGATCTGTCAATCAGCTGATCAATGGATGGACTAACAGTTTGAGCTCTGCTCCAGTGTTTCCTACAGATGAAGGTAGAAAGTCTCTGTGACTTGATGTGGACGTGAATTCACCAGCTTCTGCTGAGCTGAAATATTCATTTTGGCTTGTTAAAGCGTCTTAACTGCTCTTTGTGGTCTCTGTGGTCAGAAACAAAATGTGGAGCTGGTTTTACTTCATTATAAACCGTTTTTCTGCTTCCCAAAACTTCCCAACAAGGTAGTGTTTCTTCATTCTTCTTTCTGGTCCGTTGTAACAGCTAGCCATTGTCAAATTAGGTGAAGTTGAAGAGTTGAATCTTAAGCTAAGATACCAGGTCTAAGATAGGACAGGATACCACCATGAGTTTATGACTTGCGTCTGTAATCAGATGATGGATGAGGATTTGTACTATCTTTGAAGACAGGATAAGAAGTTAGAACGTTTTTCTGCCACTCAGTCATGTCTGCTGTAAGTCCAGGGCTTCATGACATAAACTCCCTAAGTCTGGAATCATATCTCATGTAACTTTAGAACGACACTTAGGGTAATTGTTATTACTAAGACATGTACACTGAGATAAACATTAACACTGAAATTTTATGATTAAAAGCTGCTCTAACCGTATAATGATACTTTAAATGTCCCTCACCATGTGTTAATAGGTATATTTCAACTGTCAAAATACTAACTAAAGGTCTAAATGATTATTTACAGATTATAGATCATGAAAGAACTTTGTTTTATTTTTGTTCTCAAAACTTCCCCAAAAAAGGTCAGGTTTCTTCTTTGTTCTTCTTTCTTGTCAAGTGAATGAGAGGCTGTTGTCATGGATACAGGCAGTCTAGTGTACATTGTGAACACAGATACAGACATGACAGGATGAGTGACGATAGACGAATCAGTTTAATGTTTGAGTTTGTGTTTTTTAAGATGAGATGTGACCTCGGAGATACTACACGACTCAGCTTCCATCACAGGAAGACAAGATTTTTCTTCTCTTTGAAACCTAAAGCAGCAGGAAGACCTTTTATTGTTGTTGAGAGGATGAAGTAATATGAGCATTTTTGGTTTTGTGAG
Organism: Lagodon rhomboides; assembly: GCA_039737535.1. NCBI lineage: Eukaryota > Metazoa > Chordata > Actinopteri > Spariformes > Sparidae > Lagodon > Lagodon rhomboides. The sequence goes on from CM077786.1 coordinate 36,343,636, forward strand.
ATTAATTACTGTAATCTGACGATGGTGAAACAAAGTCAGCCTAAAACTATAAGTGCTGTTCATACACATAGTTTACATGTTAGCCTACAGCTAGCATATCCAGCTACTTAGCAGTAGTAAATATAATGAGCTAAAGCTAAAGGTAAAAACATTCCTGAGTAATTGTATTATTTTTGCAGGAATCTGACACAGTGGCAGGGATTAAATATTACTGTATGGAAGTAGTCAGTGCTTTCACTGATGGTCTCGTGAGTTGAGAGCAAACCGTTAATAAGTAGTTATTAATATTAAGACATCAAAATCAAAAATCAAGATCAAAAAATCAAGCAGCGCCTGCTGCGCCGTCGGAGAGCACTCACCTGTTACTTGCATGTCATGTTGTAGTGTATGATGTGGAGAAAATAAGCAGTAACTTTCATGTAGATCGGATGATGTTTGTCCTACTTCCTGTTTCCAGTGGGTAGCGCTATGGATATGACACATTAATGATGTATAGACTTTTTGAGGGCGACACCCTCTAGATGTGTGAGCAAAATTGTGTAGATAGGAAATTGTATGTTATAGTTATAAAGACTTTGTGCTTTATGGCAAAGCATCGAAATGTAGCACACCACCACACCCACCAGGTACAACGCAGGCGAAAACTTTTAATAACTTTTCATCGTCTGAGGATGATTCTGACTGAATGTGAAGTCTGTGGTGTTCAATCTGTAGGAGGAGCTCGTTAAAGTACAAGGCAGGGAAATGGGTCAAAATGGCAGCGAAATCGTAACTTTGAATCAAAATGGCCGACTTCCTGTTGGAGTGACAGTTTGGTACCACGGATGTAGTTTGTGCGTCTGGTCATGATACATATGCATACTGAATTTGGTTCATGTATTTGCATGTAGGGGGCGGGGTTGGATTTTGAAATATTCCAGGGGGTGCTATAGAGTCCCTTGGCCACACCCACACCCAATGACATTGAATTATCACAATTTTCAGCAGATGTGACGTATATTCCAAGATTGATGAGTTTTGGGGTATGTTCAGGACTCCAAAACTGCGATAAAAAACATGCAGAATAAAAATAAAACAAATCTGGTCAGTGCTCCGGCCGTAATTATCTCAGCAGTCAAAATATACCCATGAACACATGGTGACGGACATTTTGAGCGTCAATACATGGTTAGAGCAGCTTTTAATCCTAAAATTTCAGTGTTCATGTTTGTCTACATCTTCAGTGTCATTGTCATACAGACTTAACAACAGTGGTGCTGCCATGTTTGTCAGCTATTTTGATTTTAGGACAGCATGTCTGCCATCCGAACTAAGGATTCATAGCTTAGAGAAATTCCTCAGTTAGAATGATTCTTTATAAGCTAATTTACTATCCTTAGACATTATTTTTTTCCTAAAAGTCCAGACAGACAGAAAAATGTCCTAACTTATTAGCCTGTCTTAACTTAAGGTTCAGTGATAGGACAAATCCTATCATTTTATCATGAACGCAAGTCCTAAACTCATGGGAGTGTCCTGTCTTATCTTAGACCTGGTATCTTAGGTTAAGGGTCCAAACTAGAGCTCAGACCCTAATTACACAAATTGTTTTTCTTTTCCTGAGCTGATAACAGAAGTTGCTAAGGAGTGAGACATCTTGCTCCTTTATGATCTCTGTTGAGAGTTGCAGGTGTGTTTTACCCATCAGGCAGCTGACTGGCCCAGAAGACTCAAACATCAGTTACTTTCTTTAACTTCAGTCGCTCTTTCAAACTCAGTGCTGACTGAACGATGTCAGAGACGGATGGAAAGATATTAACAAGCCAGCAACCTTCAACACACGTCAAAGCATCGCAGCTGAGGAGGAGAGTAGATGAGTGTGTTCACCTGATGAGTGTTGTGGTGACATCACAGCCGAGCTGGAAGAGATAAACACCAGTGACTACTGCAGTGTTGACTGACCTGGAGTCAATCCTGATCATAACCATTCACACTGCACATAGAAGACAGATGTTAGTGGGTTTTTCGGCCCCTTAAAAGAGGTTTTAGTTTCCTCTAATCAGAGCTCTGTATGTTTTTCATCCAACTCTGAACCTCATTAGTGATTTTTACACAGAAGGAGTAATGCTGACTGACAGACCTTCTGTAACACTGACACCTGCTGCTGACTGGCAGCACTACAGCTCACACTGGGTTTCTGCTCTCACCTCATTGATGTGTCTGGATTTGTATTTGAAGGTATGACGATGTGACGGCTGTCGGTCAGATGAACACAGACACCAGCAGCGTCTGTCAGAGTCTGTAGACGAAGGAAGAACGACTCTTTGACCTCATCTGGACTTTAACAGGTGAGAACTCTGACAGGTAACATGACTCACCTCTGATGAAGAAACTTCAACATCAGCTTGTGGATGAGAGCAGTGATGAATTGAATGATGACTATTTTAAGTTCTGAATGTTCATGAATTACCTCACTAGTTATTCTATGAAATGTGACTTTCTCAACAAAATGAGTCTTTTCATGTTTTCTTTAATTCAATGATTTTAATCTGAGCTGATTTTCCTGCTGAGAGATGAGGGAGTGTCAGGTCTTGCTGTGTGTTTGTATCACTCTTATCACCACATCATCTCCCAAAACAGGCTACACCGTCAGACAACCACACAAACACTCACTGGCTGCACCTGATTGGACGAATGCCACTCGTGAGCCGTGTATATTTAAAACTGGACAAACGTGATGTCTGGTTCGGAAACTTTCTCTTATATCAGGAAAATAGCTCAGCGAAATTTCTGAAGAATTGTCTGAAGACATTTTAGGCGAGAAGTAAGCCATGCTTGTTACTGTCCTGTTGACGTAGCTAGCACACTGATCTGATACTAAAAGGTGGAGTTAAAACCAGTGGCGGCTGCTGGTCTTTCAAGGAGGGGAAGCTCATTTTTCCGGCCTACATCATAAATGTGTTTGTTTATTTATTATATATATTATTATTATTCAGGACACCTGAAAAGACCTGTTACTTTTCCCCACCTTTTGCACTAAATCAATCTTAGGAGCTGACCTGCCCTGCTGTTTAACTCTAACAACATTCATATTATCTGCCATGATGTGCAGCTTGCTAATGCTAGCAGCTGGAGCTGCTGCGCCAGGCTACTGTGAAGTGTGACCGCCTGTGAGTGTGAGTGATCGTGACAAAGTCGCTGGGGATCGGTAAAGTCTCAGGATCAGTTCAGAACAACGGAATGAAAAACTTGGAAAATGCTCCGGTGGATGTTTATTCTTCAAGATCGCTGATTCGCTCATTTAGCTGTCAATCAAAAAAGGATTCCGCCTTAGACAGCTCATCCAATCATCATGCAGAAGCTGAGCGTCCGGGCCAGCCCACTGCCCCATAGACCCCCAGAGACGCTGAGCGTCCGATGGGCGGGACAAAGCCCAGCATTTATCCAATGACCGTCTGGTTTCGCTGCAGTGGAACAACCCGCTCTACGCTTCCCCACTGAAGTCAGTAGAAGCTGAGCGTCCGACTGTGGAAAGCGCTGTGGCGCTGCGGGGATGAATGAGAAGGAAGTTGCGCCGGTTACCTGTGATAAGTAGCTGATTCTGAACAAAAGATGAAGGCTTTCTAGCGCGTATTTAGTCAATGAAATGTACACACAGCAGTACATATTTCACCCCTTTTTTTGGTGACATTTTAGGGGAAGCTGAGCTTCCCTTGCAGTCTTAGAGCAATCGCCACTGGTTAAAACCCTGCAGACCACTGATTGGTCAGTCTGTACAACCAGGGTCATGTTTCTGTGTTTTAATCATCTCTGCAAGCAGAGCAGAGAATAAAAAGGTTTGCAGTTTGTGTCTGTTGTCAGTACAGGTCGCAGTGTCTCAGATCATAAATGCAGCAGCATCTCAACAGTTAAGATCTTCACTGATGTTTCCCAGCTGATGGAAGTCTGGCTGGTTTTCCTTCAGGTGATAACACTGCCTGTCTTTAGCAGGAAGCCACGATGACACCAGAGGACATTTTCAACACTCTGGAGGATCTAAAAGTTGACGAGTTCAAGGACTTCAAATGGTATCTGAAGCTGCCTGACATCCTGGAAGGCTACCAACCCATCAAACAGTCCAGGCTGGAGAGAGCAGAAAGACGGGACACAGTGGATCTGATGGTGAACACCTTTACACTTGATGGAGCTCTGAAGGTGACCAAGAAGATTTTAGAGAAGATCAAGAGGAATGACCTGGTGCAGAGTCTGTCAGCCAACAGCTCAGGACCAGAAGGTCAGTCACATTCTTTATTTTAATATCATTTTCAGAAGAAGAGAGTGAGTCGACGACACAATACTTGTAAAGGAACAGGCCTCTCAGTACAGACATTCAGTACATTCATTTTAATGGTACAGCAGAGCTCTGCCTGATTTAAAAACTGGATTAACTAATTTTAAACCTAGTTTTACTAAATTCAGATGAGATCTCATTTTAGATTAAATGAATCCTCGTTGGTGCAACCCAGCCATAATCTCTGTCTTCACCTCTCTCAGTGTCAGTGAATGTTGGTGATGTTGGAGAGACTTCAGAGAACAGAGGACCTTCTTCCTCTCAGAGTGAAGGTAAAGCTGCTGTATTCTCTGGTAGGTACGGAAGCCCTGAAAGACAAAGTTTAGTTTTTAGTTTGGAAAAGTTAAAAGTAAGACTGACTGCATTATAACTGAGTGAAGCAGAGACAGGAGTACTTGATGATCTTTAGTTGAAGCAGTATCAAAGTATCTGCAGCTCTGAAAGACACTGAATATAAAGCATTGATTCAGTTTCTCTAAAAAGACCCTAGAAGCTTTTAAAAGTCTTAAAATCAATCTGAAAAGGTCTGTTTTTCTTGGCTACCGTAGCCTGTAACATCAGTTTGAGAATGATGTGATCAATTATTAATGTTAAGATAGTTTACTGTAACACAACTACAGATATCAGACTGTTACAATATTTTCCATAGACATCTTTCTCCAACTGTAAATTTAAAATCCTGCATTTCAGTTGTTTTTTGTTTCTATTTGTCACTCAGATGAGATTGTTCCAGTACCAAAGCCACAACCCATCTCATATTACCAGAAAATGCTTCAGTCAAACCTCGTGGATCGGTTTAATTGTGCACAAGAGGGGTGGGCACAGGAAGGAACCTCTGGTTGATATCTACACAGAGCTGTACGTCACAGCTGGAGGTGACGTAAACATCAACAAACAGCATGAGGTCATTCAGATGGAGGTGAAGCCAACAACAGAGGAATCAGTTCAACCCTGTGACATGTTCAAACGCCCCTCTGGTAAAGGAAGATCCATAAGAACAGTGCTGACCAATGGAATCGCAGGAATTGGCAAAACATTTCTTGTTCAGAAGTTTGTGTTGGACTGGACAAACAAAGAAAATAATCAAGATGTGCATCTCATATTCCCCTTTACCTTCCGCCAGCTGAACTTATGGAAGGAGGAAGAGTTGAGTTTGGCAAAGCTCATACATGAATGTATCACAGAGACCAGAGGCATTCAGGAAGAGGCTCTTAATCACATCTTTACGACTCTGCAGAAATCAGGAAACACCAACTATGACAAAAGTAAATTCAAACTGGTGTTTGTTTTGGATGGACTGGACGAGAGCCGCCTTCAACTGAACTGCTCGACCAATAAAAACAAAAGAACAGACTTTGATGTTACACAGTCCACCTCAGTGGATGTGCTGATGTCAAACCTCATCAAGAGAAATCTGCTTCCCTCTGCTCGCCTCTGGATAACCACACGACCTGCAGCAGCCAATCAGATTCATTCTGATTTTGTTGACGTGGTGACAGAAGTCAGAGGGTTCACTGACCCACAGAAGGAGGAGTACTTCAGGAAGAGATTCAGAGATGAGGAGCAGGCCAGCAGAATCATCTCCCACATCAAGACATCACGAAGCCTCCACATCATGTGCCACATCCCAGTCTTCTGCTGGATCACTGCTACAGTTCTGGAGGATGTGTTGAAGACCAGAGAGGGAGGAGAGCTGCCCAAGACCCTGACTGAGATGTATGTAGAGTTCCTGAAGTTTCAGAATCATCAGACAAATGAGAAGTTTGACCAAAACATGTGCATTCAGTACATTGAGTCATTAGCAAAACTGTCTTTCCACCAGCTGGCAAAGGGCAACGTGATCTTCTATGAAAGAGATCTAAAAGAGAGTGGCATTGATGTCAGAGAAGCCTCAGTGTTCTCAGGAGTGTTCACAGAGATCTTTAAAGAGGAACGTCGGAGGAAGAATGATGAAATCAAGATGTTTAGCTTCGTCCATCTCAGTGTTCAGGAGTTTTTGGCAGCTTTGTATGTAGAGATGTCACTCATTAACAAAAACAAGAATGTGATGTCAGAGCTAGCTCAAACTATCGGCGAACATGTGAGAATGTTTATCAGCAAAAAGTCTGTGACAAAGGTCCACAGGTTTGCTATTGACAAGGCCTTACAGAGTCCAAATGGACACCTGGACTTGTTCCTCCGCTTCCTTCTGGGTCTTTCGCTGCAGACCAATGAGACGCTCCCTCAAGGCCTCCTGAAAAAGAAGAGAAGCTCACAGACCAATCAGGAAACAGTTGAGTACATCAAGAAGAAGATCAGTGAGAATCTGTCTCCAGAGAGAAGCATCAATCTGTTCCACTGTCTGAATGAACTGAATGATGGTTCTCTAGTGGAGGAGATCCAACAGTACCTGAGTTCAGGAAGTCTCTCCACAGATAAACTGTCTCCTGCTCAGTGGTCAGCTCTGGGCTTCATCTTACTGTCATCAGAAGAAGATCTGGACGTGTTTGACCTAAAGAAATACTGTGCTTCAGAGGAGGTTCTTCTGAGGCTGCTGCCAGTGGTCAAAGCCTCCAACAAAGCTCTGTAAGTGAACAGATAACTGCAGATATGAACTACTGTATATCACATGTGTAGGATCAACAAATGAATGTTTGAGATTTCAGTTAGTTCATCAATTGAAAAACTTGTATTGTTTCATTAGTTTCCTTGTAGCTCTGCACATTAATGCAGCCATGACAGAAAAACATCTGTTGCACTTTAGTTCTTTTAAAGGTGGGGTGAATCATTCTGGAGAATGATTGTTGATATTTGAACAAATAGCAACACAAAGTCACTGATGCACATTGCCAAGGCAATGCTACTAACAACTGAGGTAGATTGCATAGAAGTATAACTCATTTTCATTCAGCCCCAGTGGGGGGACAACGCCACACTGTTTGTTTTAGAGCCCTACAGCATGAGAGCTAACAGAGTAACAGATGTAACAGTTGACGGAGCTAAAAGCTCACAGTGGAGCGAAACACACACAGCAGTACTGAGAGTTCAGAGGAACATTAAGTGGTGAACACTGAACTGCAGTTTAATGTGACAACACAACACATTTACACAAAATGAATGTACAGAAGTATTTTAGCCGAGTACTGTTTGGAGGTAAAAGTACCTTGAGTTTGGAGTTACAGACAATTTACATCAGTGGACATTTTATCGATCTTCTGAGAGAGATGAAAGTAACCTGGTTCAAGCAGTGACCAGGTGGTGGAGCAGTAGCTTCAGAACACAAAGACCTCAAAGACTGAAACAAATGAGAATGAGACAGACTTTCTCCCAAATTCTCTTTTAACAGTGTTTAGATAACTTCTCATTTTGTTTTAAACCTATTTCTGTCTTTAAATCGATGTAAGATAAATGTAATTATTTATTTCCTCAGCATTTTAATGGTGGTTTTATTATGCAACTAATAACTAACAACTATAGATAAAAATAAGATAAATTAACCTTTTGATCAGTGATCGGTATCGGTCGATACTGCTTTCAGCCATCGATGATCTGCCCCAAGAATCCTGATAAGAGCACCCTTAGCTTAGTTTACTATCGTTGACATTGTGGCAGCTTTAACTTCTGGAGACAGTTGAGAGAGTGTTGTGTGTTGTAACTGCTGATTTCAGCATGTTACACCAGATAATTTGCTGTCAGCTCTTCAGTTGCAGATACGTAATACGTGTCTCATTTTGTCCAGTACACACTTCACTAACATGAATGTCCATAGAAAAGTAATTTTACATGCCTGAGGATATAATCACTGAAATTGACAGAAATAGAATAGTTGACCCTCCTGAACTTTTCACAAATGTGAAATGTTAGTGTGAAAAACACTAATTGTCTAAACATCTGTTGATCACCCGAGACTCTCGATTTTTTGAATCATCAACACAATAAACAGTGATGTATTTTGTATTCTGAATGACAAAACAGTATCACTAACTCTCTTTCAGACTGAGTGGCTGTAATCTGTCAGAGAGAAGTTGTGAAGCTCTGTCCTCAGTTCTCAGCTCCCAATCCTCTGGTCTGAGAGAGCTGGACCTGAGTAACAACGACCTGCAAGATTCAGGAGTGGAGTCGCTGTCTGTTGGACTTAAGACTCCACACTGTAAACTGGAGACTCTCAGGTCAGGGTTAAAAAGACATGGACAGAGTAAACAATAACTGTTCCTTTATGTTGTCATTGTTGTCCTGTCATTGTAGCAGTTCTCTTTTCAGACACTGCTCTGAAACTGAGTGTGTCAAAATACAGTTGGAAGTTAACTCAAACAGAGAGAAAAGTCTTCACATGTGTACTCTACTTTTTTTTTCAGGCTGAGTGGCTGTAACCTGTCAGAGAGAAGCTGTGAAGCTCTGTCCTCAGTTCTCAGCTCCCAGTCCTCTAGTCTGAGAGAGCTGGACCTGAATAACAATGACCTGCAGGATTCAGGAGTGAAGCCGCTGTCTGTTGGACTGAAGAGTCCACACTGTAAACTGGAGACTCTCAGGTCTGACTTCAGTTTCTGTTAAATGACTACTCAACTGTTGCTTGGCATCTGGTTTAAATTAGCTTAAGGTACTTTATATTAAACATTTGTAGGAGTTTTGGACATTGTGTATTATTCTTAAAAGGTATACAATGTCCTTCGGTGATTGCATAATTTATTTAAATGTACAGTAAAGTTATATTCATCAATCACCATGTCAGCTCTAATCTGTGTCATTTTTTTCATCAATTGTGCATGAAATGTTTAATACAACAGGTGTCAATGATCAACAGAGTTTTATCAGATTACTTTGTGTTGCCCCTCAGCTCTATGAATTGTTTTTTCTTACAGACATTTTTTTGGTGTTCATTTTTTTGTTTTTTTACTTTCCACAACTTTACCATTTGTAATGTGGTTACAGAGCTCTTCCAGTGCAGCTGACTGTATTTTAAATATTTTTCTGATATCACAGCATGCCTGCTGTCAATTTTTGATTCAATCTCGAATGATTTTCACATTGCCTCAGTGGGCTTTACAATCTGTGCCATGAGCGACATCCTCTGTCTTTTGACCCTCGACTGTGACGCAAATTTTCCATATTGAAAAAAAATAATAAACCTTTTAACAGGGAAAAAACATCAGGAAGAGGAGGATCCCCTAGTAGATGTAGATGTTGCATGTACAGAAAAACAAAATCATAGTTCACAGATGTAATTCACAGAATGTCTGTCTCTATGTATTGATAAATATACATTGTCCTGTGTGTGTGTTTGTGTGTGTCTCCAGGCTGTCAGGCTGCCTGATCACAGAAGAAGGCTGCACTTCTCTGGCCTCAGCTCTGAGATCAAATCCCTCCCACCTGAGAGAGCTGGACCTGAGCTACAATCATCCAGGAGACTCAGGAGTGAAGTTGCTGTCGGCTGGACTCGAGGATCCAGACTGGAGACTGAAGACTCTCAGGTATGAACAGACAACAAGAGCTCACACACTGTTTCTCTGTCACACTGACAAGCTGAGGACTGTTGGTTCACAGTCTGAACCAGCAGCACTGCTGATAACAGTTAAGACAGTACCAGACTGGACTTCTCACTTGCTTGTCAAGCAGAGAGAGATTCTGAGTCTCGCCTATTTTTACCTCAATACGCGCCATTCTTGACAAAAATGGACCTAAAAACGAACTTACAGAGTCATACGGACATCATGCCATTGTTTCACTACAGTTTTAATGTCTGTATCTGTGGAATATGTCACAGACATGAAGAGAATACACAGAACTGGTGATTTTTGGAGGTTTTTTTCCTGTGCACTCTCTTTTTCTTTCTCTCGCTCCCTCCCTCTTTTTGCTCCTCTTTCTCACTCTTTCAGCGCGGTAAAGGAAAATCACGTCATCATATTTATTGATAATTATCAAAGTCCAACTCCATGTAAACAGATCGGGCAGGCAGGAGCTGCACTGCAGCAGCAGCACAGCCTGTAACCCCTTTCACACAGGAGAAGGCGCATTATCTCCGCAGCGGCGGTTCGGCAATTCTCCGCCGATAGCGATTCACACAGAGCGAAGCAGCTCCGCATTAAAGACGAACCGACGTGAATTCACACAGAAATCCGGCGCTGCGGCTCCTAAAGAGGCGTGACGGTACACGTCATGATGATGACGTCGGTGTGTTTTCAAGGTGTTTCCCCGGTGTCCCCCCTGTCAATCTAAACCCGCGGATAGTTTATAATCATATGGATGCTGTTATAATGTGTAGTGATTGAGATCCTGACCCATCAAACATCCTGGAAAGAGACGAAGCTACGTTTTTCGCGCTAAATTACATAATTAGCCTACATAATCACCATCAGTAAACTGGACGCTGTCTGACTCGCGGGGACGGAGGCTGTCTTCCGGGGAAAAGTTCACCGAAGTCTCGGTCTGGAGGGCTGACCGTCGTGGTGATTTATTTTCATCACAAACACTGGTGAGTTTAAGTTTTTTGCCACCGACAGACGCTGTTTTTTGGGCAGAAACGTGTCGGTCAGACAGACGGGAGGACAGACAGGGAGGACAGAGGCTTCTCCGCTCATATGTGCGGGATTTTTTTCCTCACATAAGTTGCCAGAGACAGTTACAGTTACTACGTTACTGTTGTTTGGTCCTGTAACGTTGCTTTGTGGGACATTTCTCTGTATTAAGTTGAGTGAAGGACCTGTGTAGTTAACCAACCGTCCGATCGACACGCCCTCGATACGCGCCGCCGGCTTATCCGTTCACACTGGTTCGGCTCGCCAATAATGCGGCCCTGACACTACCTCCAGAGGCGTATCAGCGCCGGAGCGAAATTGCACCCCTCGCCGCATCGGAGAGATTCACACTGGGACGGATGCGGAGAATTGGCGCACAGAAGCCGCACCCAAACGCCAGTGTGAAAGGGGTTTGTGTGATCACAAACAAGCAAGTGAGGAGCAGCATCTCAGCCTCATAGTACACAGGCATCAACTGTGGACAAAGTGTAACTGATGTGCTGAGAGTCCCTGTCCACCCTGAGACTGACCTCATGACTGACATCACACCACCAGCTGCTGTCCATCATTTAATGACGACTACAATACAGTATTTATGACAAATATAGTTCAGCGTTAATTAACCAGAATACAAACTTCAGAGTTCATTCTTGACCTTGGGAAGAGTAGTGGACAAAACATTGTAAGCGTAAAGTCTGTTAGAGATTTCAGCCACATTACTTGGTCTTCATCAGCAAATTGACTTTTCCCATTCTTCATGAAATTGTAGATATCTAATTTATTTTGGCTCAAAAGTTCAGGTTCAGGGGGATTCTGGGATGCCTCGTAGCTGAGCAGACATGTCCGAACTGAGCTCTCTAACTCGTCCTATAACTTAACATAAAACAACACAAAATTAAACATTGGAGTGGGTAAGTATAACGTAAAGGACAGTTGATGTGGAATGGATGCTCGACTTTGCTAGCAAAGAAGGAGTTGTGGCTAAAGCTAACACTAGCCAAAGCGAGACAGGCGTGGCCGCGGTCAATCTGAATTCAACACTGTGCGCATATGAGGATTCTTAATCCACGGGGGTGCTTCCTGTTTATGGAATTAGATTTGTGCTAAAAGAAACAAACAAAACTTCTTAAAAATCAAACAAAAATAGGAATTTGAGAGAACATAAAACTAATTTCAAAAACAAAACTTATAACTTGCAATCAAATAATTTGTCAAATAGTGTAAAGTATTGGTCTTTTACTCTTCTAATAATGCATTATGTTGTTTATGGTTCCCTCTGCTTCTCTCTCTCCGCTCAGACTTTTGCGCTGACTCTCAGCTTTGCGGTCTCACTGCAGCTCTTTGCAGTTTTGGCACAAATGTCTCGTGTGGGCGGGCTTTTTCAGCAGAGCATCCCCATTGGCTAATTAGTTTTTGACTGACACAGCTCAGTAGGCTCAGTGCCCCGGAAGTTATGTGTAGGTAGCTGGCGCGCTAAGCCATAGACATAGACGCCTCATTGAGTAAATGTGACATCTGTGGGAATAAAAAGCACCAACGTCTTTTTTATAAATACAGTGATTTTTGATAATCTAAGGACTAGGGGTGTGACAAGATCTCGTGCCACGAGGTCTCACGAGATTAAACTTGACGATATTTCTCGTCGGATTAAAAATCTGTCTCTCGAGATTTGTGAGCTATCCAAACTTCTATTTGTGACCTTAAGCCGTTTTTATTCTGGGCAGTAAGCCACCAATCTGCCATCCTTTTGGTGCCTCTCGCTCCGCAGATTTAGACAGAAAGCGGCAAATTGGTGGTCTGTTTTGGTCTGCCAGTTTGGCGCCTCGGAGGGTAACGTTACACTTATTTGCGCCTCCATTGCTGTAAATCCGAGGCGGCAATGTGGTGGCAAATGCTGAGATGGGCGGAGGTGTGGATGACGTGCACTGCTGCGCACCCACAGCCGGGAGTTTTAAAACCAGGAAACAGCTGATCACAGCAGTCAGTTCGTCACTTCATCCACGAAGATGAGCAGCTGGAAAGCCGCTGAGATCCGGGAGATGCTAGCGTCTCCTCGCTCTCTGTAGCTGTCTTGGTTGTCCGCTTGTTGTTGTAGCGGCGAGCTAATAGCGGTCGCTACTTTCAAATTAAAAGCCCCCCGCTAAGAACCCAGTTCTAAACTCCGATGGGGTGCAATGTAAAGCTCTTATTTTGAAGACAAATTCGACCTGCTTCACGTCATGTCACATGTTTACGCCTACCCCAGAGGAGGAAAAGTGGCGGCTTTTTTGAAAAGGAGGAATATCACACCTCCCTTTTAGACAGACAAGGAGGCAGAATGGAGCCTTTACCTTGCTGCAAATGTGCCACCTTTTCTATCTAAAAGGGGCTAGAGACAGCAGCACCACAGCTCAGTCCTCAAATCAACTGCACCTGTGTAGAAACATTTCAAAACACAACATTTCAAAATGCATGTGGAACTCGGTTAAATGAAAGTCTGTTGGTCCAGTCATATATTTTGTCATTGTAGTTTTCTTAAAATCTCGTGTCGTCTCGTTCTCGTGAACCCAATATCGTGAGTGTATCGTCACACCCCTACTAAATACTAATAATAACAAGCATGGTGACAAAAAATTAACAAAGTCTGCAAATCAAGAGAAGAATCTTTTCTTTCAGCAGTGAAGAGATATACTCCATGACAGAACATTATAAAATATGATATTGTACACAATAACACTTAATGGTAAAGAAAAAGTAAAGTTGCAGTAGACTACTATTATAAATATGCACCATATATATAGTTTTTATTAATATTATTATTATTATTATTATTATTACCTGTTTTGATCCGTCTACTTCGGTTTCAAGATCGAGAAAAAATACTGTCCCTAGCCAAAAAGAAGGGGAATATCTGCTTTAACAACATGAAAATTAGCTTCTTCCCTGATATGAGCCTGGAATTAGCCAAACGCCGTAAGCAGCTCGTCCCTGCGCTACAAGCGATCAAAGTGGGAAACCTCGCCTGCTACCTCATCGCAGGGGATGCCTTTACATTGGTCAACAACCTGACATGAGATGGGCAGCTGACTTCCAGGGCTAATAAACACGGAGCATCATCATCGAGTCCTGATAAATGAAGAATACCCGTCCATATTGCTCATGAGATCGTTACACTGGCCCACTTTGATGGTTTATACTGGAGCAGAAGTGATTATTTAAGTGACCGACATGACTATTGATGCCACCTGCTCAGGGCCACTGCCCCTGAGATAAGTGAATTGGATTGACATTAGTCTCTAGCCCCCTGGCATTAGAGTGAACCGGACTGGTCCTTCTAACTGACTATGATTTCATTTTCATGTTTTATTTGTCTCTTTTATCTTGGTTTTGTACCAGGATGCCGGTAAGTACAACTATAAGTACAAAGGTAATTGAGTAGTTAATAACTGAGCATGTTATTACTTACAGTTCATTTTATTATTTTATTATAATCTATAATCATCCATCTGGGCAGCCAGGGAATGTATCTCTATGGGCTGAAATGTCTTCCCAAGTGGGACATAATAGCGTTTGTTTAAACACTTTTAGAAATGTTATGAGAGCTCGCAGGTTCAGTTCATGTCTGAGTTTAAGAAGAAGGAAAGGCGAGCACCTTAGATTCTTCACACTAGGTTCACGTTTGGTTGTCAAGATGGTAGACTGGCAATCGAGAGGAGTGGTGTGTATGTTATATGTTTTTTTGTTTTTTTATATGTTTTTGTTTTGTCAAATGCATCTTTATTTCTTACCTATCAGAGAGACCTATGCTTAGAACATCTTTTCTCCATAGTAGCATTCGTAGGTTACTTAGATAAAAGGGATAATAGTTCGGTTGCTATTCAGTACAACTTAAGTTCATGTTAATTCCATTGAAATTAGTAACATTTAATGTCAAAGGATTGAATAGCCCTATCAAAAGAAAAAGAGTCTATACTTACCTCAAAAAATTAAAACCTGACAATGTTTACCTACAAGAAACACACCTAACAGACAGCGAGCATAAAACACTGAAAAGAGATTGGGTAGGTCAAGTTTTCTTTTCATCATTTAGTTCAAAGTCAAGAGGAACAACGATTCTGCTGCATAAAAATGTTTGTTGCTACTAGAACTGTATCTGACCCTTCAGGTAGATATATCATGGTACAAGGGCAGATGTATTCACAATCCTGGACCTTTATGAACATTTATGCACCTAATTTTGACAGTCTTCTATTTATGCAGGAGGTCTTTCTTCAGGTCTCCCAAGCGCCTGGGTTTCATTTGGTAGGAGGAGATTTACACTTCTGTTTAGATACTGTGCTAGATAGATCTTCTGATAGACCCTGTCCTCTCACCAAATCAGCTAAAACCACAATTTCTTTCATGAGAGACTTAAATTTATTGATTTCTGGAGGCAGATGCATCCACAGGATAGAGACGGTTCATTTTATTCGCACCCTCACAACTGTCATACCCGTATAGATAATTTTTTGATTTCCAGTCAAATATTTCCTGCTTCGTGATCGCTCTCCTTTGGTGCTGTCTGTATCCATTCCCAACAAGATAACTGAAATGTACAGGTGGAGGCTTAACCTACACTTTTAAAACAACCCAAATTCTGTACTTTCATCAGAGAACAGATAGACTTTTTCACTTAACAAATAGACCATCTGCTCCTAATATTTTCATTTTTTGGGACACATTAAAAGCCTTTCTGAGGGGTCAAATGATATCCTATACAAAAGGGTTAAAGAAGAAACACAGCGCTGAGCTTAATACTCTGGAACTACAAATTCATGCACTTGAGAAAACATACCAAAATGCCCCAACTAAGGACATAAACAGAGAAATGGTGACTCTGTAATTAAAATACAACACTATAAATACATATCAAGCAGAGAGGGCAATAACTAGGTCAAAATAACAATTCTATGAACTTGGGAAAAAGCACATAAAGTGCTAGCATGGCAACTTAAAACTGAGGAAAGCAAACAAACAATTAATGCTATAGAAACACTGTCCAAAGTTATAATTTATAATCCCACTGAAATTAATGAGGCCTTTAAAAAGTATTATATGGACCTTTATACATCACAATCTCATGGAGATTTATCTAAGATGGAGTCTTTCTTATCCTGCATTGACTTGCCGTGTTTATCAGAGGACGACAGGGAGAGTATGGAGAAGCCCTTTTCTAGTGCTGAATTGTTAAATCACTTCCTGTAAATAAATCACCTGGGGATGATGGCGTTCCATCTGAATTTTATAAAGAATTTCAAGACCTTCTTATACCACTGTTGATGGAGGTGCTCGAGCAAAGCAGGAGGGACGGGTGCTTTCCAGACTCTTTCTCTCAAGCTGTTATTACAGTTCAGTCAGACAACTCTGAAAAGGGAACACATTTATTACTGAGCATATGGCGAGCTGAAGCACAGCGTAGGTATCCTTGAGCATGGATGCAGCAGGTTTGGCGTTAGATCATTCAGGGAACGATTACTGAGACAGAGCCTTAGCCAGACATTACAGGGAATGAAGCAGACCCCCAAAACACGCTTGAGATACAGAGCCTGACGTTGCGAGCTGATGACGTCGGAGCGATGGACAGGCGATTCCCCGTAGCTGGAGCCTGAATAAGGGAACAGAAGCAGAGATTGACGGAACTGACCTCTGAGGAACCTGAGGTGAAAAAGACTCCCCGGCAATCCACCTGACAAGATTTTTAGAGAGGCGAGCGTGTGAAGCAGCAGAGCATTATTAAAGGCAGGTTACACGGCATGGGCACTCATGATTTATTTTGAGCCTGCAGAATTTATTTATTTATTTATTTTTTTGAAACGATGTATCTGACATAAGTGGCCGAGGACCAACGACCCAGAGACTTGAGGGAAGGAGTGGGCACGAGAAGTGCAGCAGTTGTAGCAGCCCCGATCCGGAGGGAGTGAGCGGTGAACACATCTGGAGATAGCCCGCAGCCTGAGCAGAGCTTGCAGAAACCCAGGTCCGGGTCATCGGCTTGCTGCCGTCGGTGACGAATAGCGGATTGCTGGGAGCAGGTGCGGGTCGGGTTCTCAGGTAGCATAGCATGGAGGTGAAAGGGCAAATAGCAGAATTATTTCTTGCAATGACCACAGGAGTTCCTTTATGCATTTGTCAGTTTTTGAATGTTTCAAATAAATAGTGAAGTGATCTGATGCTACTGTAAATCCGAAAAGCAGAGGTCTAGCAGAGGGTTGAAAGCCAGAGATCTGGTGGTGAATTCCCCGCACCACATGAACCCAAAGAAGCCATAAGCAGAACAGCCTCTAGCAACTTGAAGAGGCTACAGACTGAAGCATCTTGACAGCGGAGGTGAAATTGAATGCTGGCTAACAGTGCTTTAATAGAGAGAGGCTGCCATTGCGAGACTTGAAAGAGTGACTATAAATACGCAACCAGAGGAATATTGACGGGTAAGGGTGGGCAGGCAAATTGAGTACAGAAGGAAGAGAAACCACCAAGCTGAATCGTAGCTTTTAATGTGTTTGTGGAGAGACCTTTTCTCATGTACTTGGCAGCAGAGCTCAGCAGAGAGGACAGAGGGTCTTCGCCTCCTAACCTAGGATGGTTTGGGAGAAGGAAGGGCAGGGCAGGCTGCTTGCTTGGCGTTTGGCACAGGGATTTGAATTCTGAATTTAAACGAGAAGAGCGTCAGCTACGCTGTTATCGTGGCCTGGATGAAAACGGCACGCATGATGAAATTACCCGTGACGCATGACCAGGTGAGGCGTCTAGGAAGCGATTGTTGGTGTGTTTGGAAGAGCGCCCCTTGTTGATCATGTTAACTCAGGGTGTCCGCGGGGTTGTAAAAGGTAGTAAAAGGTAGTAAATGAAATTGGCCCAAATTAAGGCCAGTAAAAAGTAGTAAAAGGTAATAAACGTCATCTGACGAGGTAGTAAATTTTTGAACCCCCATCCAACTTGGCCTATGAGTTTTTCAATTTGTGTAACTTACGTGCAGGCCTATCTCCTTAAATTACTAAAACTTGCGTGGATTTATTTTTATGTTGCGAGTAGGACTCGCGCTCGCGACAAACCTCGCGCATGCGCTGACCCGGCTAGCTTGCTGCAAAACCTCTTCGGGATGCAGACCACCATCAGAAGCTGAAAGCACTCCTGGCCTCGGCGATTTTACCTGACTGACAGCTAGCACTAAAGCTCCGGTGGAAAATGATTAGCACTCACAGTTAGCTAACGCTACCGTTAACGTTAGCCTAACATTAGCTAGATATCATCTAACTTTAGTAACGATATGTAGCTAATTTTAGGCTAACGTTAATGGTAGCGTTAGCTAGTGCTAATCATTTTCCACCGGAGCTTTAGTGCTAGCTGTCTAACGTTGCGTTCTCTCCTGCTGTGTTCAATGACTCAGTTCATCAAGCTGTAGCTAACGTTAGCTAAGCCTCTGTCAACAGAGCTCCTGGGTAACTTGGATATACCAGAAATTATTAAAATGATTGAAACCATCACTCACCAAATTCAGTCAGGTAAAATCGCAGAGGCCAGCAGTGCTTTCAGCTTCTGATGGTGGTCTGCATCCCTATATGCATTAAGCCATTTGCATTAAGCCCTTACCACATTGTGCCTCATATGCTGTAAATGTTAGACCCAGTGACAGGCTGGCATGAAATGTCTTGCAAAATACTTAGTAAGGAGGCCATAATATTTTTGACTCATGGCTGAAGTTAAGTTTCTCCAGCTCTCCACAGGTTGGCAAAAAATGCATCTCAAAATGCATCAGACTGATGCTTTAAAATATGGAATATTCAAAATTTTCTTCCTCTTTTTCAAGGCCCAATTGAAACACTTACAAATTTGGTTGAATGATATTTCGTCACTTTACTTCACACTTTACGCTGCTACAGTTGCAGCTTGAAGTCGTGCTGGTAGTAAAAAATATTATGAAGGTAGTAAAAAAGGTAGTAAAAGGTAGTAAATTCAACTTAAGAATTTCTGTATAAACCCTGTAACTGTAGCTTCGTTGTCACACAACCCTACAATCTGTTTGCAGGACCATTACTGCCCTAAACAGGGAGGCTACCACTATGGGATACAGTTCGAACAAAGCAGTAGACTTAGTAGCAGTCTGGAGGCAGATCGAGCATTTCCTTTGCCAGGCTCCAGAAAACCATTCTCCTTGAAATTACCCCCTAAACAACAGAGGGAGCGGCGTCTGTAAAACTCAATTGAAGCAGATGTTCTGAACATCATTATAGAAAAAGGAAATGCCGTTCCACTACTGTAGAAGAGGACCAGAACGAATGTCGGACAGCACCCTGTCTAACTTAACACTGTCCTGGAGATTTTTGACCGATTTAGCCAGTCGAGCAGACGGACACAACGCACGCCCTTGGGGAATAATCCTTATTGCGAAATCCAGATGCCTAGCAGAGAGAGGAGTTCCCTTTTGTCATGGATGAGGCTGAGGCGAAGATTTTTTAAAGGGACACTGTGGAATTATTTCTCCCATCTAGTGGTTAACTTTTATTGTGCATCCAAACGAATACTGCTCTCTAGCACCTCGCGTTTCCAAACGTGCGTTGCAGCCTGTTGGAACTACGGCAGGCGGGATGTGTCAAGATTCAAGCTATGACAACAACATGTCTTCAAACAGCACTTCATCAAGTTTTGTTTCGGGTGAGAGGACTTATTTATGAAAAAGACGTTGATTGAGTAATAAATTACTTAACACTACACAGTGTACTTTAATATATCCCTAATACGCACAGTTGTCTTCAGGGAGAGAGCTTGCATGAGAACGCTGTCTAGTTGATGCCTAGAACTCGAGGTGCATGCTGGGACCTGCAGTTTTTTCTCCAAAGTGCACTCCAAGAGATGAAAAACTTCCCTCACGTTGTAATGCTGCGAGCTGGGCGTGAAGCCGGAATCTACCACTAAAAGTCATCTAGAGGATGCAGAACGAAAGCAGTTATATTTCGCAGATTCTCTCTAAAGACACTGAACGCACGCTGAATTCTGCCATAGTGAGGCTTGCACGAGGCCTGCACGATTAATCCTATTTTCATCGTCATCGCGATGTGAACGTGCGCGATAAACCCATCGCAAAGCTGGTCTGAAGTGCGATAAGTTTTGTTTGTATCCGCCATGCTTTCACACTCAGCTTGTGACATTTGGCCAATCAGATGCGGCCCTGGACACATGGGCCATGTATGCACACCGTTTAGCCAATCAGATGACGCCCAGCTCTGCTCACCTTCCTGCACGAGAGTTAGTAGCCAGAGTAAACAGGATGGGGAGGCAGGAGAGCAGAGCGGTGAAACGCTTGTGGCAAAAAGAAATAGCAGCTCCGCGGTTTGGAGATACTTTGGACTCAAGCCAGAAGACAATTTACAGACTCAGGTACTGTGCAGGACCTGCAGCACAGTTGTAACGTCCAGAGGTAACACCACCAACCTCCATCACCACCTGCTGCACCACCATAAAGAGCTGCACGAGCCATTTAAGGCCAGTCAGTCTAGAGCGCAAACGTCGAGCAGCAGTCAGTAACGCGACCATCACTGCAGCAACAGTAACATGTGTAAATTACTGTTAGAAGGGTTTTGTTCAATAAAAGCAGGCTCAAATATTTTCTATTTTTTATTTAATTGTCATCAGCTATTAAGTGTTTCAGAGTACCTCAAAGCAGGGAATCTGTTCATGCAGAAAAATCTGAAAGACACAGGAACTGTGTGCAAACTTAAATATTTTCTTATTTATCGCAGGTCATATTATCATCGCAATATTGAATCGCACGTCGCACATTTTGCTCATATTGTGCACTATCTTTAAGGAAAATAGAAAATCCCCACAGTCGACCATCCTCCTATCGGACAATTCAGAGCGCAAATGAGGATTTTACCAGATTAATTGCCCTCATAGGTAGCGAAGATAGAAAAAAAACACACAAGCATTGCATAATTGCCTACCATCAGCTTAATATCTGATCCATAAAGCAAAGAAAGGGGAGGATCTGTGCTTTGCCTGAGATTATCTGGCTCCTGAACGCATCAGGAATAGCCCCAGCTGAGTAGCCGGCGCAGGGACTGCAGTTCCCAGAATCCTCCGGGGCAGCGCGAGAGGCTCCGCCGATGACGTAGACGGATGCGCACCTGACGCGGAAGTGGAAGGGAGACCTGCGGAATCAGACTCGAGCACGACAAGGCGGTTATTCGAGCCAATAAGATGTTTTAATGTCGGACAGAGCCGACAACACTTCAGCGTTAGCGGAGGAGCGGCGGCTTATTTTCCTTCCTGGGGGGCCCGGCTGATTTCGCCCCGCGCTTCTTAGCCGGAGTTTTTCCCTTGCTTCCTAGCGGCGGGGAGATCCGGTGTGACAGTTTAACTGGCGTTCATTTTAACTGGCGACGGTCCCAGATGTGTTGGAGGTGTGGTCTGAGAATCCCGTCAGGTGAGGGGTCCTGGGCCATGTCCGCTAACCAGGAAAAACATTCCGATCACCCTGCTCATCGATCCAAGTCATGTATATGTATATTCATTTTGACGTGGCTTGAACACTACTATTCCACACGGAGATGCGGGGGCTGCGACCTGCAAACCACTGTTCACCGAGCGCTACAGAGCACACAGCGACAGTGTAGGTGACTGTGTCGATGCCTGTCCAAAAAAAAAAAAAAAAAAAAAAACCCGCAACTGCCAACAAATCGTCCAAAAGTGCATGTTGTCAGTCTTATAACTTTGTCGTGAATGTCTGTGCTCACAAACAACTCATGGGTGGAACAGTCCGAGGCATTTGTTCACGCCGAGCGGACCGAGAGCAGCGTAGAGACCGTTGTTAGCTGTGGCGGTGAGTGCGCAGCGTCCAGGTTAACTTGCGACACTTGTTATCATCGAGTATTTCTTTCATTCCACTCTGCGTTCAAATGGTTACTTAAAGCCATCGTTCCCAGCCGTATACATCGTTACTAAGCTGAAGCCAAGTCGGTGTGAAAACTGTACAATGTCATACAGCCTGCTCGTCAAACAGTCTGCGGAGTATGTTGACATCCAGCCCGAACTCAGCGGGAGGTCAGTCAGCTGCGGCAAAGCGTGAAGCGCCCAGATCAACCTGTGACACAAACACCTGTATCGACCATCGACTATGGTTCATAGGAAAGCCCAGACATGTATCTCACTGGGTATGTTGACATCCGGATGTCAACATACTCCGCAGACTGTTTGACGAGCAGGCTGTGTGACATTGTACAGTTTTCACATCGACTTGGCTTTTTTTTTTTTTTTTTTTATTTAACCAGGCAAACAAATTAAGAACAGGATTCTTATTTGCAGCTTAGTAACGATGTATACGGCTGGGAACGATGGCTTTAAGTAACCATTTGAACGTAGAGTGGAATGAAAGAAATACTCGATGATAACAAGTGTCGCAAGTTAACCTGGACGCTGCGCACTCACCGCCACAGCTAACAACGGCCTCTACGCTGCTCTCGGTCCGCTCGGCGTGAACAAATGCCTCGGACTGTTCCACCCATGAGTTGTTTGTGAGCACAGACATTCACGACAATGTTATAAGACTGACAACATGCACTTTTGGACGATTTATTGACAGTTGCGGGGTTTTTTTGGACAGGCATCGACACAGTCACCTACACTGTCGCTGTGTGCTCTGTAGCGCTCGGTGAACAGTGGTTTGCAGGTCGCAGCCCCCGCATCTCCGTGTGGAATAGTAGTGTTCAAGCCACGTCAAAATGAATATACATATACATGACTTGGATCGATGAGCAGGGTGATCGGAATGTTTTTCCTGGTTAGCGGACATGGCCCAGGACCCCTCACCTGACGAGATTCCCAGGCCACACCTCCAACACATCTGGGACCGTCGCCAGTTAAAATGAACGCCAGTTAAACTGTCACACCGGCTCCGGACCCTCAATCGCACCGGGGACATTATAACAAGATACTCAAACAATTCATCGTGACCGAGCCCAGTGGGCGGATACGCCGTTGGCGTAAAGCGCTTCCAGGATCCGGACTACGGGCCATTCATGGAGTTGCCGCTGAACCAGACGGGAGCTGCGGCGAGGAGGAGACATCAGGAGGAAGAACAAAGCATGACAGAGAGCAAAAACCTCATCATCAGCAGCAGCAAGGCAGCAGTGAAGAAGCAGCAGAGCAGCAGCAGCAGCAGCAGCAGAGCCAAGAACGAGCTGGTATCTGGACGGGATTTAATAGCCCGCCCTATTAGGATAGGGGGAGCAGGTGATTGATCAGCTGATCATGATGGGCGCAGCTTTCTGAGTTTGCTGCCTGAACTAGCTTCGCAGGCTTCGCATCATTTATCCAGAAGAAAGGGAACGATCCTCAAAAATGTTCCTCCGATAGACCAATCTCACTCCTCAACACAGATTATAAATTAGTTACTAAAATGATATCTAAAGGTTTAGAAATGTGTCTTCCCCTGCTTGTTAACCCGGATCAAACAGGGTTTATTATAAATAGACTGTCCACTAATAATTTAAGCCGTTTGTTTAACATCATACATCTTGCTAACAAAGATAAAGTACCAAGTATGGCTGTCTCACTCGATGCCGAAAAGGCTTTTTGATATGGTTGAATGGTCGTATCTATTTTACGTTCTGAAGAAATTTGGTTTTGGTGCTGGGTTTATTGATTTGATAAAATCTCTTTACAGATCCCCCCAGGCGAGGGTTATTTCAAACGGGATCACTTCTGGCTCATTCCGGCTTTACAGAGGCAACAGACAGGGGGATCCAGCTAGCCCCGCCCCCTTTGCGCTCGCCATTGAGCCCCTGGCGGAGGCCATTAGAAGCAATCCTAATATATGTGGCTTTGAGATTGGCACTGATACACACAAGATTTAACTTTTTGCTGATGACATCATTTTATCTTTGACCAACCCTGAACACTCCCTTTGGTACCTCCAGGAACTACTGGGAACATACAGTTCATTTTCTGGGCACAAGGTTAATCTTTACAGAAGTGAAATTGTGCCGCTGTCTGTATTTGATTTCAGTAGAGTTGAGCATAAGTTTCCTTTTAAATGGCCTCCTATGGGTTTTAAATATCGAGGTGTGTTTGTTGACAGTAACCTTAAAAATCTCAACAAGCTCAGTTTAGTGAGTTTGCTTCAGAAGGTGGGAGGAGATCTGGAAAAATGG
>CM077786.1:36372601-36450101 GCA_039737535.1 Lagodon rhomboides
TCGTGGCTGAGCTGCTGTCGTTCCCAGTCGCTTCCACTTTGTTAGAACACCACTGACAGCTGACTGTGAAGATTTAGGAGCGAGGACGCTTCCCGACTGGACTCGTTGCCCAGGTGGCATCCTGTCACAGCACCACGCTGGAACTCACTGAGCTCCTGAGAGCGACTCATTCTGTCACACGTTTGTAGCCTCGGTGCTTTTATACACCTGGGGCCATGGAAGTGTCTGGAACACCTGATTTCAGGTATTCAGACGGGTGAGTGAGTACTTTTGGCGATATAGTGTATGTTGTGTGATCTTGTAAAAAAACCAACAACTTTTAAACGACTCATTTGTCTGTTTGTTCAGTGTGTGAATGTGTTAAAGGTAAATTCCACCCTAAAGTAAAACTCACACTTTGTTTATCATGATGGACGTTATTTGTATTTTATGTACAGAAAATCAAACATATGCAACAAAACCTGTTTATCCTGAAAATACAGATCTTCATCTGAAGCATGTTTGAGGAGGTTCAGTTCAGTTCAGTTCTGGTCAGGAATACTTCATTACACTTTATCATCTCGATCAAAAGATGAAGTTTGAGACAAATGTACTCTCTGTGTACTCCCAACATGCTTCTAAAGGTCAGTCTGTCTCCATGACAGTTTAAGAGACGCACATCGCTTTAATAAACTCCTTTTTCCCAGTCATGTGGAGAGAAGACTTTTATTTTGTCCTGATAATAACGTACTTCCTGTTAGTTATTATTGTTATTATTATTATTGTTGTTGTATAAAGAAACTAAAGAGAATAAATGTGAGTGGAGATCAAACAGCTGATCAACTCAGGAGCAGTTTGACGTCACCACACCCAGCTCAGACGTGACGTCACTCTGTTTTAAAGCGGATTTGTCCTTTAACATGCACCGTCTGTGTCCCCTCTGTGTGTGTGTGTGTGTGTGCCTGTGTGTGTGTGTGTCCCCGTGTGTGTGTGTGTGTCCGTTTCCGTTATCCTGCTGCTGAAAGTCACGTGACGCGTCGTGCTGCCTTCACTGTCTCTGAATAAAGTCCGACAATAGACAAACTGACACAAAACAAACAAACTGTTTGAAATTAAATAAAAACACAAAATCATAAGCAGAGAGATTAAGAATAATGATGAGTTTTGAAAAAATGATAAAAGAACGAACCGTCTTTACCTTTTTATCTCCTGTCAGTTGTTCTATTTTGAATAACAGGCTTCCTCTCACAGATTTAGGCTAAATCATTTCTCTCTGAGCTGAGTGTTCACCTGATTAAAATAATCCTGCTTTCTTTTTTAAATCCTTGTTGTGTTTTCAGCTGAACCAACAGAAAGTGTCTCACATTGTCTCGGTGTGTCTTCATGTGTTTGTCTTCGTGTCTCTCAGAAAGTGTCTCACATCGTCACTGAGTGCACTGCTTCGTTCTCAGGGCGTCGATGCTGTTACCACGTCACTGATTCTCTGATGCTCCATGTTTCCTGCGGGCCGTGAAGGCAGCACGAGCTCTGGTTTATCAGTGAGGACGCTGAGCGTCTCGGATCAGTTCAGGGACTGAGGACATCCTGATGGAGCTCAGAGGACAGCATGTGAGGTGGACACACGCTCCGCGCTGACGTTTACAACAACAGCTGAAGACTTTCGGTCCCGCAGAGACACGCACGGCCCGCACGCTGCTCGGACCGAGACACGAGAAGAACTTTTCAGGAGGAGTTCAGTAGAAAGTGTGAGAGATGACCGAGCCGGAGAGGAGCGGAGACATTCCTGATGAGTCTGCAGGAAAAGGAACAGGAATCCCAAACGGAGGGAATTCTGCAAAGAGCAAAGAGGTGAGACACACAGAGACACAGAGAGACACAGAGAGACACAGAGACACAGAGACACAAAGACACAGAGACACAGAGAGACAGGGAAAAACAAACAGAGACAGAGATACACAGAGACACAAAGACAGAGACACACAGAGACACAGAGATACACAGAGACACAGAGACAGAGACACACACAGAGACAGAGATACACAGAGACACAAAGACAGAGACACACAGAGACACAGAGACACAAAGACACAGAGACACAGAGAGACAGGGAAAAACAAACAGAGACAGAGAGACAGAGAGATACAGAGACACACAGAGACACAAATACAAGAGACACAAGACAGGGAAAACAAACGAGACACAGAGACACAGAGAGACACAGAGGCAAAGAGACACAGAGAGACAGGGAAAAACAAACAGAGACAGAGATACACAGAGACACAGAGACACACAGAGACACAGAGACACAAAGACACAGAGACACAGAGAGACAGGGAAAAACAAACAGAGACACAGAGACAGAGAGACAGAGACACAAATACAAAGAGACACAAGACAGGGAAAAACAAACAGAGACACAAAGACACAGAGAGACACGGACAGACAGAGACACAGAGAGAAAGACAGGGAGAGACAGCGTGAGACACGAGAAAAAAACAGAGACAAAAACATAGAGACAGAGTGAGACGGAGACTGGATGCAGAGACACACAGCGACACAGCTGAGTGTCTCCATGTGTTTGTCTCATGTCTCTGTCTCATGTGTCTGTTTCATGTCTCTGTCTCATGTCTCTGTCTTCATGTGTTTGTCTTCATGTGTCTGTCTCATGTCTCTGTCTCATGTGTCCGTCTTCATGTGTCTGTCTCCATGTGTCTGTCTCATGTGTCTGTCTTCATGTGTCTGTCTTCATGTGTCTGTCTTCATGTCTCTGTCTTCATGTGTCTGTCTTCATGTGTCTGTCTTCATGTCTCTGTCTTCATGTCTCTGTCTTCATGTCTCTGTCTTCATGTGTCTGTCTTCATGTGTCTGTCTCATGTCTCTGTCTTCATGTCTCTGTCTTCATGTGTCTGTCTTCATGTGTCTGTCTTCATGTCTCTGTCTTCATGTGTCTGTCTTCATGTGTTTGTCTCATGTCTCTGTCTTCATGTGTCTGTCTCATGTGTCTGTCTTCATGTGTCTGTCTTCATGTCTCTGTCTTCATGTGTCTGTCTTCATGTGTCTGTCTTCATGTGTCTGTCTCATGTCTCTGTCTCATGTCTCTGTCTTCATGTGTCTGTCTTCATGTCTCTGTCTCATGTCTCTGTCTCATGTGTCTGTCTTCATGTGTCTGTCTCATGTGTCTGTCTTCATGTGTCTGTCTTCATGTCTCTGTCTCATGTGTCTGTCTTCATGTGTCTGTCTTCATGTGTCTGTCTTCATGTCTCTGTCTTCACGTGTCTGTCTCATGTGTCTGTCTCCATGTCTCTGTCTTCATGTCTCTGTCTTCATGTGTCTGTCTTCATGTCTCTGTCTTCATGTGTCTGTCTTCATGTCTCTGTCTCATGTGTCTGTCTTCATGTCTCTGTCTCATGTCTCTGTCTCATGTGTCTGTCTTCATGTCTCTGTCTCATGTCTCTGTCTTCATGTGTCTGTCTCATGTGTCTGTCTTCATGTGTCTGTCTCATGTCTCTGTCTCATGTGTCTGTCTTCATGTCTCTGTCTCATGTCTCTGTCTCATGTGTCTGTCTTCATGTGTCTGTCTCATGTCTCTGTCTCATGTGTCTGTCTCATGTGTCTGTCTTCATGTGTCTGTCTCCATGTCTCTGTCTCATGTGTCTGTCTTCATGTGTCTGTCTCATGTGTCTGTCTTCATGTGTTTGTGTCATGTGTCTGTCTTCATGTGTCTGTCTCCATGTCTCTGTCTCATGTGTCTGTCTTCATGTATCTGTCCCATGTCTCTGTCTCATGTGTTGTCTCATGTGTTTGTCTCATGTCTCTGTCTTCATGTGTCTGTCTCATGTCTCTGTCTTCATGTGTCTGTCTTCATGTGTTCTGTCTCATGTGTCTGTCTTCATGTGTCTGTCTCATGTGTCTGTCTTCATGTCTCTGTCTCATGTCTCTGTCTCATGTGTCTGTCTTCATGTGTTTGTCTCCATGTCTCTGTCTCATGTCTCTGTCTCATGTGTTGTCTCATGTGTCTGTCTTCATGTCTCTGTCTCATGTGTTGTCTCGTGTCTGTCTTCATGTCTCTGTCTCATGTCTCTGTCTCATGTGTCTGTCTTCATGTCTCTGTCTCATGTGTCTGTCTCATGTGTCTGTCTTCATGTGTCTGTCTTCATGTCTCTGTCTCATGTCTCTGTCTTCATGTGTCTGTCTTCATGTCTCTGTCTCATGTGTCTGTCTCATGTGTCTGTCTTCATGTGTCTGTCTCATGTCTCTGTCTCATGTGTCTGTCTTCATGTCTCTGTCTCATGTGTTGTCTCATGTGTCTGTCTTCATGTGTCTGTCTTCATGTCTCTGTCTCATGTCTCTGTCTCATGTGTTGTCTCATGTCTCTGTCTCATGTCTCTGTCTCAAGTGTTGTCTCATGTGTCTGTCTTCATGTCTCTGTCTTCATGTCTCTGTCTCATGTCTCTGTCTCATGTGTCTGTCTCATGTGTCTGTCTTCATGTCTCTGTCTCATGTCTCTGTCTCATGTGTTGTCTCATGTGTCTGTCTTCATGTCTCTGTCTCATGTCTCTGTCTCATGTCTCTGTCTCATGTGTTGTCTCATGTGTCTGTCTTCATGTGTCTGTCTCATGTCTCTGTCTCATGTGTCTGTCTCATGTGTCTGTCTTCATGTCTCTGTCTCATGTCTCTGTCTCATGTGTTGTCTCATGTGTCTGTCTTCATGTCTCTGTCTCATGTCTCTGTCTCATGTCTCTGTCTTCATGTCTCTGTCTCATGTGTTGTCTCATGTGTCTGTCTTCATGTGTCTGTCTCATGTCTCTGTCTCATGTGTCTGTCTTCATGTCTCTTTCTCATGTCTCTGTCTCATGTCTCTGTCTCATGTCTCTGTCTCATGTGTTGTCTCATGTGTCTGTCTTCATGTGTCTGTCTCATGTCTCTGTCTCATGTGTCTGTCTTCATGTCTCTGTCTCATGTCTCTGTCTCATGTCTCTGTCTCACGTGTCTGTCTCATGTGTTGTCTCATGTGTCTGTCTTCATGTGTCTGTCTCATGTCTCTGTCTCATGTGTCTGTCTTCATGTCTCTTTCTCATGTCTCTGTCTCATGTCTCTGTCTCATGTCTCTGTCTCATGTGTTGTCTCATGTGTCTGTCTTCATGTGTCTGTCTCATGTCTCTGTCTCATGTGTCTGTCTTCATGTCTCTGTCTCATGTCTCTGTCTCATGTGTCTGTCTTCATGTCTCTGTCTCATGTCTCTGTCTCATGTCTCTGTCTCATGTCTCTGTCTCACGTGTCTGTCTGTGACAGTAACCAGGTGGACTCTTGTCCCTCTGGGCTCATAAAGCAGCAGTTAACTGTGGCCTGTTGGTCATAAACGAACAGGAAGCAGCTTCAGACTGAAGACGTCCCGATGACACGCTGATGATTAACACATAGAGCCTTTGACGGAGACAAAGGGACACGTCCTCTCTGTCTCCGTACTCATACAGCTGCAACCAACCGTTGTTTTCACTGTGGATCAATCCGTACGATCTGTTATTGATTGATTCATCAGTGAGTCGGCTTCAGAAGGCAACAACATTCTGACATCATCATGTTCTGGATTCTGATAACATGAACACCAATAATGACAAACTACCTGTGATTGTATCAGCCGATGATCAGCGGCTCTGTGATCACACTGATTCTGTGAAGGAACAAGACTAACAGTAATGATAATATTAATGATAACAACAAAATGATCAATCCAAACAAAAAACAAGAAAATAACATGTAAACTGGACACGTGGACAGGATTAATAAAAGACGTGAGACACACTCCTGATCTGACTTCTGGACGAGACGCTGATAAATAACTGAATGATCATTATTAAACCTCGTCATGAGACATCCAGCAGCTTCCTCCTGACGACCTCAGACTGACCAGCAGAGTGAAAGCAGTTAACGAGCAGAGAAAGATCCTCATTGGCTGATAGACAAACTGACAGTAAAGGACAACACAATTCATACTGTGTGTGTGTGTGTGTGTGTGTGTGTGTGTGTGTGTGTGTGTGTGTGTGTTTCAGGACTTCGACCTGGCCTCCATCTATGTGTCGGACGCTCAGTACAACAGGAACATCTACTTCGACACGTCGCCTCAGGCTGTGAGGTGAGACACTCGCTTCCCTCCTGCTGCTTGGAGGAGTGGCAGCTCCAACACTGTAGGGGGCAGCGTGACCGCTAACTGCTGCTCACTGTACCCTTTGGCTGTAGCAACTAGCTGCCTTCAGCAAGTATTTCACTTAGCCTCGGAGCTAAACGTCTCCGTTAGATGCTCCCTCTGGGATTTTGCGATGTTTCGATCACACCGATTCACACAAATTCAGCCGATCACCAGAGTCCTGCTGTGTTCACCAATCAGAGCAGTTCTCTTCAAACGTCCGAGCAAACTTCCCTGATGTTCTGTGCGAGCGGACGTAAACTGTTTTGCACAACGTTTCGATCATCCGGAGACTACAGGTGAGTCAGTTCACATTCCACAGGCCAGTTTAGTAAAAACCATGAGAAGTAAAAGAGTGAGAGAAGCCCGGCCCACAACTTCTCCTCAGATCACCTGGGATCATCGCAGCTTCTCTCAGTTCTTTTACAAAGCTGCTGCAAAATCAGCAGGGCTGATCGGAGCCAGTCTGGACTGTGAGCTCGCTCGGCGTGAAGACGTGTGGACATCAGCGGGTGAAGACGGCGTGTAGATCATGAGGATTTATTTGGACCGAACCACGTCTGAGTCAGAACCTGAGACGGTGCAGAGTAACAGCAGCTGTGTGTTGTGTGTTTTCAGACTGTACCTGCGCTACAACCACTGGCTCCCTCAGGTGCTGCTCTACGTCTTCATCCTGGTCGATCTGTCTCTGGCGCTCTTCGAGGACCCGGCCGTCTTCGCTCTGCCCACATGGGTGAGACGCCGTCCTGCTGTCCTGTTTCCTGTCTGCCGGGAGAGAAGCCGCCTGAACTGTGCAGACAGAAGGAGACAAACACACAATGTTTCCTGCGTACTGATGATTGATTTATGATCAGCTGTCAGCTGAGTCTGAGAGCCAATCAGAAACAAGTCTGTTGTGTTCGTGTCGTGTGTTGTTTCCAGGCGACCATGCTGGTGGAGCTGCTGTGTCTGGTCGTCTTCACCATCCGACTCGTTCACTACGCCAAAGTGATCCCTCGAGACAAGTTCTGGAAAGATCCCAAAAACATCTGCATCATCGTCATCCTCCTGGTAGGAGGGGCTTGTTGTCATAATTAGACAAGTGGGAGGGGCTTGTTGTCATAATAAGTTTGTGGGATGGGCTTGTTGACCTCATTAGTGTGATGGGAGGGGCTTGTTGACATAATAAGTTTGGTAGGAGGGGCTTGTTGACATAATTAGTTTTGTGGGAGTGGCTTGTTGACATAATAAGTCTGGTGGGAGGGGCTTGTTGACATCATTAGTCTGGTGGGAGGGGCTTGTTGACATCATTAGTCTGGTGGGAGGGGCTACACTTTTTTCAAACAAACTGTCAGCAGGTGTCAACAAACCAACACAGGGAAGAATGACACCGACTAGTGCTAGCGTGTTAGCGTGTTAGCCCAACGGCTACCGTAGTTCACTCAGGTAGTTGTGTGTGTCAAATTATTAGCATGTTGCTAACTTGTAATATGTTAATATGTTGTAGAAACAAGTTTTAGATCCAAAACCAAACTGGACCCAGGTTCCTTTAAAGCCGGGCTCCATTGTATCTGTTAGTGGTTCTGTGCAGCTGCCGTCGGACAGTCTGGGTTCAGTTCTTTGTGTTCTGGAGGAGACGTAGAGATCCGTGTTGAAGCGTTGCACTCTGGGACGGGGTTTTGTCCCGGGGACGGTTGGTGACTCGTGCAGTTTGGACAGTTCCTGGTTTTTCAGTCGTTGCTGAGTTCCTGTCTGCGAGCTGCACGGTCAGAATGTGCTGAGAAGACTTTCTGCCGGTTGTTGTGAAACAACCTTTAGCCGGAGATGTTTGTCGCCTAGTCAGCACCTTTTAACAGCAGAAAGACTTCCTGGTGACTCAGTGACTGAAGCGACCAATCAGGACACACGAAATCATGTGAGAGCCTCCTGATGAGCTTTTTACAGGCCAACACTGACGCTGTAATATCCTGCAGTCTGTGAATGTCTCTCTGCTTGGTCCTGGTCTCCAGCCTGTAGATTAAAGGAGCAGTCTGTAGATTAAAGGTTCAGTCTGTAGATTAAAGGTTCAGTCTGTAGATTAAAGGAGCAGTCTGTAGATTAAAGGTTCAGTCTGTAGATTAAAGGTTCAGTCTGTAGATTAAAGGAACAGTCTGTAGATTAAAGGTTCAGTCTGTAGATTAAAGGAGCAGTCTGTAGGTTAAAGGAGCAGTCTGTAGATTAAAGGAGCAGTCTGTAGATTAAAGGTTCAGTCTGTAGATTAAAGGATCAGTCTGTAGATTAAAGGAGCAGTCTGTAGATTAAAGGTTCAGTCTGTAGATTAAAGGTTCAGTCTGTAGATTAAAGGTTCAGTCTGTAGATTAAAGGAGCAGTCTGTAGATTAAAGGTTCAGTCTGTAGATTAAAGGTTCAGTCTGTAGATTAAAGGTTCAGTCTGTAGATTAAAGGTTCAGTCTGTAGATTAAAGGAGCAGTCTGTAGATTAAAGGTTCAGTCTGTAGATTAAAGGTTCAGTCTGTAGTTTAAAGGATCAGTCTGTAGATTAAAGGAGCAGTCTGTAGATTAAAGGTTCAGTCTGTAGATTAAAGGAGCAGTCTGTAGATTAAAGGTTCAGTCTGTAGATTAAAGGAGCAGTCTGTAGATTAAAGGTTCAGTCTGTAGATTAAAGGTTCAGTCTGTAGATTAAAGGAGCAGTCTGTAGATTAAAGGTTCAGTCTGTAGATTAAAGGTTCAGTCTGTAGATTAAAGGAGCAGTCTGTAGATTAAAGGTTCAGTCTGTAGATTAAAGGAGCAGTCTGTAGATTAAAGGAGCAGTCTGTAGATTAAAGGAGCAGTCTGTATAAACTGAATAAACAAACTGACCTTAAAGGACGACACAGTTTATACTGTTTTACTGTGTTTATATGTGGCGGACCCTGCCACTCTTCTAGCTTCAGACAGCGTTTCCTCTGAGAACAGCTGGTTTATTCACTGATGGAACAAAGTTTGTGTTATTGCCTCGTTAACATTGTAAAGATTAAACTTCTCAGTTTGAGTTTCCTCTCTGAAACTACAGACTGACCCTTTAATGCACCAGAGTGCTCAGATGCAGCACATATTGAAGGATAACGATGTTGAACAGTTTGATTGTCCAGGATCAGTTGTCCGCTCGCTGCTGAACAGTCTGTGTCTGTTGTCTCTGTGTCTCCTCAGCTCACTCTGGTCGATATGATCATCTACGGAGCGCTGAAAGCTTCCAACTGTCGCGCCGTCCGCTGGTCCAGAGTCCTGCGCCCGCTGCTGCTGGTCAACGTCACAGAGGGACGGCAGGTAACGGCCCGCCTGTCTCACCTGTCTGAGCCCGCAGTCACGTTGTCATGGAAACTAACTCCCTGCGAGGTCATTAGTTTCGGTCCGTTCTGAGGCATTGTTGTTGTTGTTACTGTTATTATTATGATTGGTGATTACCGATCACTTTACATTAACAGAAAATATTTAACAGAAACAAAAGTGAAGACACCAAAAGTTAAAAAAAACGTTTTTAATAGTTCCCACATCCATTTTAATATGTGATGAAGAAGAAGGAGGAGAAGTAGAAGACGAAGAAGAAAGAGAAGAAGTGAAGAAGTAAGAGAAGAAGGAGAAAGAGAAGGAGAAGAAGAAAGAGAAGGATTTTTTATTACAAGGCTATTATGTTTACTCATGTTTTATGCCTTCTAACTTATTGTCGTTTTTATATGTAATTTTGCTCCTATGTGAGCTGTTATGTCTTATATTTATGATGTCTTATTTTGTCTGTACAGCACTTTGGTCAACTTTGGTTGTTTTAAAGTGCTTAACAAATAAAGTTGGATTGGATTGGAAGGAGAAGAAGTGAAGAAGAAGAAAGAGAAGGAGAAGAAGTGAAGAAGAAGAAGAAAGAGAAGGTGGAGAAAGAAGAAGAAGAAAAAAGAGAAGAAGAAGTGACGAAGAAGAAAGAGAAGAAGGAGAAAGAGAAGGAGAAGAAGTGAAGAAGAAGAAAGTGAAGAAGAAGAAGAAAGTGAAGAAGAAGAAGAAGCAGCAGTGTGTTCAGGTGTCTCTCAGGTGAACAGCTCATGTGGTGGTGTGTCTCCACTGACTGACGGTCTCTCATCTTTGGATCGTGCTCGTCTTCAGCTTGTCAGAAAAGTTGAGATCCATTTACTCCTGTCAGAACGAGATACCAGCATGTACACACACACACACACACACACACACACACACACACACACACACACACACACACACACACACACACACACAGACACACACACACACACCACACACAAATCATTTGCTCCTGGCCATGATACATCATACTAAACTACATTGGAATATATCAAAGCTCCGCCTGCTGCATTGTGTTTGCCATAGTTGCCGTGAAATGATGTTTTATCAAAGATTAAATTAAAGGTATGAAGAATAATGAACTGAATGACAGAGGCCAAAGAGCAGCAACTCATCATTGTTGGGTAGAAAAGGAGAAGTGAGAGCTACACCCAAACCCTGTCAGACCCAGATAAGGAAAAACCTGAAAACCATGTTTTTCACCTTTCAGATGTTGTAGGAGGCCTCTGATGCAGAAATTAAAGAGGTCTCTCTTCTTTACATGTTTGTGTCCGTCTTTAGAGAGACGTTGTGATACTGCTGGGAGCAGAATGTCTTTGTGCTCACGCTGTTGTTGTCTAACAGGTTGTCTGTTAGGATGGCTAAAGGTAACGTTGTCATCTTACAACCAGGGCTGTTACACACTGAGAGGCTCACTGTGTCTTTGCTAAATCACTCTGACAAACCCAGAGAGTCAGGTGTCAGATTTGCAAAGTAAAAAACGTGCAATGTGTAACCATGATGGGCAGAAATATAGATAGAAATGAATGATAGTATATTGATTATATGATCAGTATGTTGAGGTTGTGTTGGAGGAGAAAGTCCAGAAGAAGTGGCAGCAGAGTGTGGGAGATTCAAACGTGTGTGATGAGTAAACTGTGACTGAAATCACTTTAGAAATGTAATGAAAATCAGTAAAGATGTATAACGATGTATAATGTCCATGTATTTGTATCCGAGCGAATGAGTCTGTGTGTGTGTGTGTGTGTGTGTGTGTGTGTGTGTGTGTGTGTGTGTGTGTGTGTGTGTGTGTGTACATGCTGGTATCTCGTTCTGACAGGAGTAAATGGATCTCAACTTTTCTGACAAGCTGTTTAAACTTCCTGCTGCTAAACATGGAAATGTGAGCTGACGGCGCCTGAACGCATCATTAGTCAGAGAGAGAGAGTGTGTGTGTGTGTGTGTGTGTGTGTGTGTGTGTGTGTGTGTGTGCGTGTGTGTGTGTGTGTCTCCTGTGGGAGGACGAGCAGCTTCATTAACTGCGTTTGTTTGTGTGTTTGTTTGTGTGTTTGTTTGTGTTCAGCTCCGCAGAGCGTTCAGAAGCATCCGGAACGCTCTGCCTCAGATCTTCTACGTCTTCCTGCTCTTCATGTTCAGCCTCCTCATCTTCTCCCTCATGGCCCTCAAACTGTTGGGAAAACGGTGAGATGAACACGTGACGAGTTTCTGACCCGCTGCTCGGCCGGCGGTCCGGCTGGAGGAGCCCGACGGGTTTGTTGGTTTGTGGTCCAGAGGAATCTGAAGGAGGTGCTGGTGTTTACGGGAGGTGGTTGAGATGTTCGTGGTAGAAGAAGTCACTTTCAGAAAGCACAGTCTGTTCCTAAATCAGTCAAATAGATTGTATTTATTGAGCCCAGAATCAGTACTGACGACATGAGACTGTTTCTAAACGTCGAGTCGTTTCAGACCGTGGCGCTCGGCCGTATTCACACCACAACACTCTGGTCCTGAAGTACCGACTGTCGGTTCATCACGTCCAACTTTACTTTCATTTTACTGTCACCGACATCAAATCTGATGTCAGCACTTGTATGATTATCACCTAATGTTTCCACTGACACAATAAAGTGATGTAGTTACGTAACCAGTGATCAGTGATCAGATGAATGTAGTGGAAGTGGAAAGTAAGTCTTTAAGTATCTTAAAATTGTGTTGAATAACAGTACTTGAGTAAATGTACTCTGTTACTTTCCGTCACACTATGATCTGTGTGTTTCCTGTGCAGCGGCCTGAAGACGATCGACGGAGCTCCGTACTTCACCAACTACCTGGAGATCGTCTTCGATCTGTACGTCCTCGTCACCACGGCCAACAGCCCCGACGTCATGTAAGACTTCTTACTAACCGTCTGATCACGCTGACCTCTGACCTCTGACCTCCTCATCTCACCTCCTTTTCAGGAGATTTAAGATCATACAAAACATTTTAAAATGTGTTTGACTTCCTGATAATAAAGAGGAAGTTAATGACGCATCAGAAAATGTTAACTCGAACGGTTTCACAGATGTTGGTTTGTTTCTGTGACACTGAATTATAACGAGCTTTGTATTTAACGACATGTCATCCTGGGTGTTTTATCGTCGGTCGGCCTTCAGTCAGACGAGGAACTTCTCTCCTGTCAGACAGCGAGGTCGACAGAGAAGAAGAAGGAAGTGACTGTTTCAGAAACATTTATCTCACACCTGCACGTTTTCTCTTCTGCTTCTTTCTCGTTGGCAGGATGCCGGCGTACAACGCCAGCTACGGCTTCGCCATCTTCTTCATCTTGTACATCCTCATCAACACCTACATCTTCATGTCCGTCTTCTTGGCCGTCGTCTACAACAACTACAAAAAATACCTGAAGGTACGACGGCGTGCTCTGTCGGCCCACTGAGCCGTCAGGTTCTGGACTCTGTACACTGACCCGAACACATTAGCTAGCTTGGCGACATTAAGGCGACATATCACCGGTTCAATCTTTATGGTTTGCCCAAATATTAATAATCAGGACACCTGCAGGAGCATCATGTCCTGACTTAAATGTCCAATGAGTGATTAGATATTGTTAGATTCACTTTTAGAACTGAACTCAGATCTCAGCGTTGTCCTCTATATTCAACCAGGTCCGTGTCCGGTCCGGTCGGTCCGTGTTCGGTCCGTGTCGGTCCGTGTCGGTCCGTGTCCGGTCCACCCCAGCAGCTGTGTTGTGCCGGAGCACGGCACATCAAATCATCTGAATTCAGCACAGAGCAGACAGGAAGTCAGACACCAAACAACAACATAAGATGCAATTAATTTTCATAACAAAACACACAAAATCTAAAAAAAAGAGACAAGCTCTTCTTCTGATCCTTCGGTTGGGAACCCCTCGTGTTATTATAACTGCAGTCGCGTGTGAGTCTGTGATTATCGCAGGAACTCCTCCGTGTCTCAACTCTGAGGTTGTGTTTTAGATCACTCCATGAACCCCCGGCTGGGGTTAGTGAGGGTGCAGAGAGTTTTACATTTTGTTCATTTAAAGTTTCAGTCTTTAGGAAAAGACATCAATATGAAAATCACAACAAGAGAAACAGCTTCCAGAATGTCGTGGATCTACAGGAGGAGAAATGCTCATCTTATCATTTTTTGTAAAGTGG
The DNA here is from genome assembly GCA_039737535.1 of Lagodon rhomboides. Lineage (NCBI taxonomy): Eukaryota > Metazoa > Chordata > Actinopteri > Spariformes > Sparidae > Lagodon > Lagodon rhomboides. Next base: position 36,386,241 of record CM077786.1, read on the forward strand.
ATCCGTCTGTTTGTGTTGCTGTGTGATCAGGTCACACGTTTCCATCATCACCTGATCAGCTGATCAGTTAATGTCTGTGAATCATGTCTGCAGTTCTCACAGCGTCTCTCTGCCCCATCAGGAGGAGGTACGGCAGCTGGTGAGGGCCAAAAGGCACAAGATGGTGCGAGCGTTCGCCGTGCTGCAGGAGCAGAGGGAGGAGGGCGGGGAGCCCGTGGTGAGCCAGGCTAACTGGAACCAGTTGGTCCGACTGGTGCAGCCCGACCTCAGCAACGCCCACAGAGAGCTGCTGTGGAGCGTCTCCGACGACAAGAACCAGGGCTGCATCGGTGGGTCACACACACACACACACACACACACACACACACACACACACACACACACACACACGACATAGACACTGAACACATACTGTTGTTCCCATCATGCAAAGCTGTTGTTGGGTTTCGGAGCAGCTCAGGAGAGGCTCACTGTCCTGACAGCTGATTGGTCCACAGCCAAACATCTTTGTTATCTTTCACAGTGACGGCAGGAGGCCGTTCTCTCTTTTAAAGGAGCAGTTCACCCAAACAGTAAAACTTCACTTATCCTCCTCCTGATGATATAAAGTCCTCCTCTCCTCCTCCTGATGATATAAAGTCCTCCTCTCCTCCTCCTGATGATATAAAGTCCTCCTCTCCTCCTCCTGATGATATAAAGTCCTCCTCTCCTCCTGATGATATAAAGTCCTCCTCTCCTCCTCCTGATGATATAAAGTCCTCCTCTCCTCCTCCTGATGATATAAAGTCCTCCTCTCCTCCTCCTGATGATATAAAGTCCTCCTCTCCTCCTCCTGATGATATAAAGTCCTCCTCTCCTCCTCCCGATGATATAAAGTCCTCCTCTCCTCCTCCTGATGATATAAAGTCCTCCTCTCCTCCTCCTGATGATATAAAGTCCTCCTCTCCTCCTGATGATATAAAGTCCTCCTCTCCTCCTCCTGATGATATAAAGTCCTCCTCTCCTCCTCCCGATGATATAAAGTCCTCCTCTCCTCCTCCTGATGATATAAAGTCCTCCTCTCCTCCTCCCGATGATATAAAGTCCTCCTCTCCTCCTCCTGATGATATAAAGTCCTCCTCTCCTCCTCCTGATGATATAAAGTCCTCCTCTCCTCCTCCTGATGATATTAAAGTCCTCCTCTCCTCCTCCTGATGATATAAAGTCCTCCTCTCCTCCTCCTGATGATATAAAGTCCTCCTCTCCTCCTCCTGATGATATAAAGTCCTCCTCTCCTCCTCCTGATGATATAAAGTCCTCCTCTCCTCCTCCTGATGATATAAAGTCCTCCTCTCCTCCTCCTGATGATATAAAGTCCTCCTCTCCTCCTCCTGATGATATAAAGTCCTCCTCTCCTCCTCCTGATGATATAAAGTCCTCCTCTCCTCCTGATGATATAAAGTCCTCCTCTCCTCCTCCTGATGATATAAAGTCCTCCTCTCCTCCTCCTGATGATATAAAGTCCTCCTCTCCTCCTCCTGATGATATAAAGTCCTCCTCTCCTCCTGCTGATGATATAAAGTCCTCCTCTCCTCCTCCTGATGATATAAAGTCCTCCTCTCCTCCTCCTGATGATATAAAGTCCTCCTCTCCTCCTCCTGATGATATAAAGTCCTCCTCTCCTCCTCCTGATGATATAAAGTCCTCCTCTCCTCCTCCTGATGATATAAAGTCCTCCTCTCCTCCTCCTGATGATATAAAGTCCTCCTCTCCTCCTCCTGATGATATAAAGTCCTCCTCTCCTCCTCCTGATGATATAAAGTCCTCCTCTCCTCCTCCCGATGATATAAAGTCCTCCTCTCCTCCTCCTGATGATATAAAGTCCTCCTCTCCTCCTCCCGATGATATAAAGTCCTCCTCTCCTCCTCCTGATGATATAAAGTCCTCCTCTCCTCCTCCCGATGATATAAAGTCCTCCTCTCCTCCTGATGATATAAAGTCCTCCTCTCCTCCTCCTGATGATATAAAGTCCTCCTCTCCTCCTCCCGATGATATAAAGTCCTCCTCTCCTCCTGATGATATAAAGTCCTCCTCTCCTCCTCCCGATGATATAAAGTCCTCCTCTCCTCCTGATGATATAAAGTCCTCCTCTCCTCCTCCTGATGATATAAAGTCCTCCTCTCCTCCTGAGCTTTTGACGGAGCAGTGAGGAGACGACCTCTACAGATCAGAGTCGGTGTTTCAGTTCAGAGAGCAGCAGTTTGAGTCCGAGCTGAGTGTCGGTTAATGAACGAGCTTCGTTCTGTTCTGCACCGTCACAACCACAGAACCGCAGAACATCACCTCTCAGTCGTCTGCAGAGTCACTATCTGCAGACTCATCGTCCACACGGAGGAAGTCAGACTGTTTTATCATCCAGTTCCACTTCAGTCTGAGATAAACTCTGTGCAGAAGAGCTGAACTCACAGCAACGTGATGAAGAACCGGGCTTCTCGTGTAAACATCATATAAGACTGGAAGGGATCAGAACCAGGATCCTGATGTGATGCAGTCTGACAGCAGTCTGAGTCAGCACTCAGCAGAGGTTCTGGTTCTGGTTCTGGTTCTCTGTCTCCTCTCTGTAACGTTAAGTTCATGAAGTATAGTCCATTTCCCCTCCAGCTCCAGTCAGCAGAACAGAACCTGAAGGTCAGCTCCGGATCTCTGCTGCAGTCAGGCTGATCCACAGGAGTGAAGAGAAGTTACAGAGTCATCTCTGAGCTCTGCTCATGTCGGATCAGAACAGAACCTGATGAGTCGGTGAACGGCTCTGGATCAGCTGGTCCTCCACACACAACACTCGTACAGAGGTTTCATATTGTACTTGTAATATTTACTGTGTCTGTCATTTTATCTCTTTGTCGGCTGATTGACAGGTAAAGTGGCGTTCGTCCAGCTGGCCGACCTGCTGAACATCGAGGTGATCACACTCAAGTCGAGACCACACCCCCTCCAGGGCGTGTGCCCCGCCTTCTACCTGTCAGCCCCCAGCCGCCTCCTCTGTCAGCTGGTCCAACACAGGTGAGACAGATGTGGGGATATTCAGATCGTACAGGTAGTTAACAGGTTAACTGATCCGATCAGGAGTCTGGTTACAGGTGATGTGTCTGCGTCAGTGATTAGGTCGTCGTTAAGCGTCTGTAGCGCCGCCATCTTTTAAACCCTTCCCAGAAACACAGTAGATACCCTCCTGAACACTGGACCTAACACACGTCAGGCTGTCGTCAATATCTGGACCTGGACATCTGAACGTCACCTCCAGCTGCTCTCCAAACAGTGTTCCTGTGTTTTATAATCTGATGGATGCTGCAGGTCTGTGCTGTCAGAGGGATCCTGAGCCACCACACATGGGATGGACGCTGGTTTCCAGGTGGAGGTGAGACGAAGAGTCGGTGTGGAGTCCTGGCCCCGTCCACACTACATTACTGTTACTGTGTGGGATTTATTGTCTTTATTCTGAAATCTTCTCGATCTCTGATGAAGGATCTGTTTCGTTGTGGGACTCAGGAAACAAGGTGGATGTTTGAGATAGAGAACAAAACATGAGAATGAGAATTCTCAGTGACCACGAGAGAGTAGAAACAGACATCTTACATCAACAGCCCATCTTTGCTGTGTGTTGGCTGTTGGTCAGTGTCATGAGGCCTGAAACAGAAAAGGTTTCACGAATCTAGAGCGTGATCTTCTGAAGACGTTACCGTCATCTGCAAAGATGCAACCATGACGACGCGGCCTGGCGTCCGCCATCTTCTTCTTGTTCGCTTGCTCTCAGCGCTCTGTAGAAGATGATCCTGTGATTCTGTGTGCACGAGGATCGTTTTCACAACACTGTCGCTTTCTTAGAATGAAAAATGTCTCGTTTTTATTAAACGTCATGTAAACAGGCCGCTTGGTGCCGGTGAGGTTTATGTGGACTGTCGGACAGACACACAGGCAGCGAGTGTTCAGGTCTCTGGTGTGTGTGTTTCAGGGCCTTTGTGATCGTGTATGACCTGATCATCCTGGTGAACGCCGTCTTCATCGGTCTGGACGAGGAGAACCCGCTGATCTCCAACTCGGAGTGGGTTTTTCTGGCTCTGTACCTGCTGGAGATCCTGCTGAAGCTCTACGTGTTCGAGCCCAGAGCTTTCTTCTCCCGCCACAGCTTCTGGAACTGGTGAGGACGAGGCAACGCTAACCCTTTCACACAGTGTTTGTCCCAAATAACCAAAGGATTCTGGGTAAAGTTCAACACTGACATCAACATCAGCCTAAAACCTCCAAACATCCAGTCAGTCGTCCGCCTGCTGTCAGTTTAATAACCACTGTTGTATTCTGTATCATAACAGGAAGTTGTTTTTACACTCTGATACTAATTTCATTGGATCAAGATCTTTATACAGACCGGATCCGGAGGGTTCAGAGGGTCTGGAGGGTTCTGAGGGTCCGGAGGGTTCGGGGGATCCAGAGGGTTCAGAGGGTTCGGAGGGTTCAGAGGGTTCGTAGGGTCCAGAGGGTCCGGAGGGTTTGGAGGGTTCTGAGGGTTCAGGGGATCCGGAGAGTTCAGAGGGTTCACATGGTTCAGAGTGTTCAGAGGGTTCGGGGGGTCCGGAGGGTCCGGAGGGTTCAGAGGGTTCGGAGGGTTCAGAGGGTTCGGAGGGTTTGGAGGGTTCAGAGGGTTCGGAGGGTTCAGAGGGTTCGGAGGGTTCAGAGGGTTCAGATGGTTCAGATGGTTCGGAGGGTTCAGAGGGTCCGGAGGGTTCAGAGGGTCCGGAGGGTTTGGAGGGTTCAGAGGGTTCGGAGGGTTCAGAGGGTTCAGATGGTTCGGAGGGTTCAGAGGGTCTCGGAGGGTTCGGAGAGGGTTCAGAGGGTTCAGAGGGTTCGGAGGGTTCAGAGGGTTCAGAGGGTTCGGAGGGTTCAGAGGGTTCGGAGGGTTCAGAGGGTTCGGAGGGTTCGGAGGGTTCGGAGGGTTCAGAGGGTTCAGATGGTTCGGAGGGTTCAGAGGGTTCAGAGGGTTCGGAGGGTTCAGAGGGTTCAGATGGTTCGGAGGGTTCAGAGGGTTCAGAGGGTTCAGAGGGTCCGGAGGGTCCGGAGGGTCCGGAGGGTCGAGGTGAGCTGGTGTGGAGCGATTAATGAACGCTGGGTGTTTTTATGTAGCGATCCTGTGAGAGTGTGAAGGTAACAATAGGATGTATTTCAATATCTGTCTGAAAGTGTTTGTGTCTGAAAGCTGATCAGTATTGATTGACCAATGAAAACATTTACAAATCAACCCGCTGTGTCACGTCTCACACAGTTTATCTGCCTCCCAGATTATAAGTACGAGGTACGTGTTTCACTTCCATCATGTGCTGCTTCTGCTTGGACTTTATTCATTTATTGATCTTTTTTATGTTTTAAATGTGAAAGCAGCTTCTGAACTATGGTGTTGGTTTGAGGACAAAAAGGTCTGAAAGTGAAAACTAAAACGATGTTCAAGTAAAAAAGCCAGAAGCCGAAAAAATGAAAAGAATAAAAGACAGAACTGCAGAAAACAGCTGAAGTGTGTCCATCAGGTGTTGTTCTCTGGCTGAACGTTCCTCTTCTCTCTGGCAGGACTTCAGTTTTAGTTTTCTCTTTCAGACACTTGTGGCCACTTTATCAGGTACACCTGTACAATCTACTGCAGGCCGGTGAAACAGGGCGATGAGGTGGAAGGTGTCGTCGTACTGGACCACAGTACTGGTCCAGGCAGAGTTGGGGACCTGCTAGCTTCATGGCGGGAGACGTAACGTACATCAGTATCCGAGTCCCCAGCTGAAGCGAGCGGCGCTCCACCGGCTGGTTCATGGGAACCTTAAACACAGACCTGTTTGTCTTCTGTTCATTAGATTACACAGGTGTACCTGATGAAGTCCACGCTGAGTGTGTTTCTCTCGGAGCCTTCTGAAACTCTTGCTGCAGCTGTCGAACAGGTTTTCTTTGGCATTTATTGTTTTTTTCACAGTGTTGCGCCGCCTGCTGGCGAGCGGTGCAGCTGCAGCCGCTGCAGTCAGAGATGTTGTTTCATGGATGTTTCTATAAGAAGTGGTTACTGGATTCAAAGATGGCCTCCTGAATGAAAACTGCTCGCCGAGCTCAGCTCCTGTTTTGCTTCCGCGCCGCGAGGCTCACTGCACATGCTCAGTAGTGTCTGCCTGGGGACATCATTCATGAAATCACTTCTCCAGACTCTGTTTTAGTAATATGAAACCTCATTATACAAAGAGTGATGAGGGAGCCAAGGTGACCTGTCAACAGTTTTACAGATGTTTCTATTATAAGGAGAATTATTGTGACCACTGCAGCAAACAGACAGCGAGGCTAAGCTTTACATCCACGATGTGTTTGTGTTCACATGACATCACGTGAACACAAACAGGCTGAGACACGATTCGTCTGGAGTTAACGCTGGTTTTGCTTTCAACGTCTTTGTGCTGTTGAAGGAAAGACTTTACTGCAGTTGACATGTTTGTCTTCTGTTCCAGGTTTGACACCGTCATCGTCATCGCCGCTCTCATCGCCACAATCATCAACTCCGCCATGAAATCATGTAAGAGCCGTTTGTTCTTCCTTCTAATAAGACTTGTTAACGTTCAGCTGTAGCATGTGGCTTTGAAACAAGTAGTGGTAGAAGCCAGAATGATAAAGATTGCCACAGCCTGTTTATTTGATTTTAGTTTATTTCTATGTTATTAAGCATTACTGTTAATCTGCAATAATCAAAGCAGACAGAAACAGCTAACGTGTCAGTCGCTGTGCGCTACATTAGCAACAGATGTGACAGGCTGTTTATTTTCTTTATGCTTTTTAATGGGTCTGTATTTGATGCACACACAGTTTTATCAAACGTTTTCTTTTTGATTTCCATCAACGACGTGTCTATTGCCGATACACGTTGATATTGATGTTTCGCCCAGCTGTAATATCAACTTCTATGCAGATGATGGTCTTTAATGCCTTTAATGATTCACACCTTCCAGCCATCCAAACACTGACGTCACTGACACGTCCAGTCTCATAGAAACCTGGCAGGGCTCCGGACTGCGACTAAATGGTCGCATTTTGCAACCAAAATTTGAGACAATGTGCAACCAGTGAATTTGCCGGTGTTTTTTTTGGTTTGTTTTTTTTAACACTGGTACGTGGAAGGGGCGAATCAAATAATCTGGAATCTGGAATTACAAGTGACAGGCCAATGTGTGTGGAGGGGGCGGGTCCTAAAATTGTTCCGAGCACGGAAGGAGAAGGTTTCACTTTCAGTGAACAATTCAAAACAAACTCTTGACGCTTATTTTCTCCCCGATAAGCCGAGTAGTGTGCCAGAGTCAGATCCTCACTCAGAGGGTCTGAAGACACAAGTGTGATGAAAAAGGGCAGAAAATACTGTTTTCATGAAGAATGGCTGTGTGAATTTGACTGGTTAAAGTCTCAGAGAGAGTCAGTCATTACCTGCAACATGTGGGGAACATGACACCTGCAGGTAACGCTGCACTACACAGTTAAAACACAACACACTGGTCAGACACAGTGCGAGTCTGAGGCATAAAATATGCCGTGACCTGTACAACTCCACTGTCAGCTGCATTTAGAAGGCAAGCTCACAGTTAAACGTGACAGAGAATTTAAAACAACACATTGTAATTTCTGCATGTATTATCAAAGTATTTCTCAGTGATACAGTGACAAATGAGAGGAAATGTGAATATTTGCTTTGCATGTTGATTTACGGTGTTTCCCCTAAACACTGCTGCGAGGAGAACAGTCAGCCTGGCGTCCTGCCGGGACGCTCGTCAGCAGCTCAGAGAGATATTTGTGTCTCGAGGGGACGGAAATGAAAACACTTAAAAACAACTTGATGCAGTTTGTTATTGTGCGTTTCATAACGCAGTGTGTGCGAAGCGTCAGTGTGTGTTTGTATACGTGACCAACTGATTTCTCCCGTCCGGTTGTAGCGGGGGGTTACACCAGCCGTCAGATCCTGGACATTGTCTTCATCCTGAGAGTCCTCAGACTGATCCGGGTGGTGGACAGTTTCAAAAGGTTTGATTATTTACACCATTTAAAGAATGCTCGTCTCTGATTGGCAGGTCAGTCGCTGCTCGAGGTACGTACATTAACCTGCAGGTATCCATAGCAATGATTGGACGCCTGGGATGAGATGTGTCTTGATTGGTCTACTTGTCTTCATGGCTGTGTTATGTCTTTACTAACGAGGACGACATTCCCTGTCAGGTTTCGTACAATCATCAACACCCTGATCCGGATCGGACCGGCGATCCTCACATTCGGACAGCTGATCATTGTAAGTGACTGACAACAGATCACCTGTAGAAATAACTCATTCGTCTAGAAGAAGTCCCTGAAGGAGTCATGGTTCAGGTTTAATAACCAGAGCAGGTCAACTTCAGACCAAACAACATGTAGCAGGTTTATAATTACCACTCGCCTGGTTCCTCCACTTTCATCGATTTGAGGTGGTCAGGATCATCGTCCTTGATGTTTTCATTTCCCCTCCAGTCATCGCTCGACAGTCAGGGACTGATGCACTGAGCAGCTGCATGTCTTCAATGATCCACAGCACCTTTTCCTCAGGATATCCTCAAAATGAAGTGTGGAGGGAACTCTTGGAGTTTTTGGGAGTTAAAAGTAAAACTGTCCTCCAGCTGCAGAAACGAGGCCGACCAAAGTAAATGTTAGAGGGTGAAGTCACAAGCAGAACCGTCGTCACGCTGCCGCGGCACTCTGAGGTTATCTGGATGCTAGCAGTTCTGTGAGGCTGTGGTACTAAATCAACATGCTAACATGCTGATGTTTAGTAGATATAACATTCACCCTCTGATTAGTATCGGACATTCGACCTGATGATGGCGCTCGATGAGAAGACAGAGGACCACCAGAGTTATGACAGTTCATCCTGAGGGGAACGTCTGAACCACATTTCATCACAGATCTGTTGAGAGATCCGAGTCTGGAGCGAACAGCGGCACCGTCCATAGAGCGGAGCTGCTAAGGTGGCTAATGACGAGCATCCAGATGGGAGTCAGGGCTTTCAAAGCTGCTTTAAGAAATCTCAAGTGTACATTTGTTTGCAGACTTTAAGTGATGGCTGTGGACGTACGTACCTGCAGCCAGAGTGCTACCTGCAGCCAGAGTGCTACCTGCAGTAGATGACCGTCAGCACTCTGTAGCACCGAGTGGAAGCACAGTAAAGAGTAGGCTACGTTTTTAACGTTTTGGCACGACGTTCCCTCAAACGTCCTCAAAACTGTTAAAAACACGGCGTAAACTCGAACCGATGTGTGTTCTTGGTAGCTGTAATACGTCTTGGTTCTCCACACGGGGAGAAAGCTGGCGAGAGATAAGTACCTCATCAACGCCGCAGGGTTTAGCACTACACACCACCCAGCCCGGTCTGTACAGCCGTCTCTTTGTTTGATCTTTATCTTGATTTTGTATCTGGACTGTGAGTCTGTCATAAAGTTTTGAATTGATAGTGAAGCTGGCTCCTCCTCCTCCTCCTCCTCCTCCTCCTCAGGTGGTGTACTACATCTTTGCCATGGTGGGGATGGAGATTTTCAAAGGGAAGGTGAAGTTCTATGAGGATGACTCCAGCGACCCTGCGAAGGCGTACTGCGGGAACCCTCTGCTGAACGGAACGCCCTTCGCACAGCTCAACTACTGCAAGAACAACTTCAACGACGTGGTGTCGTCCTTCGTCCTGCTGGTGGAGCTCACCGTGGTCAACCAGTGGCACGATATCCTTCACCTGAACGCCTCACAGACGGGCCGCTTCCTGTAGCTTCACCTAAAGGTGGTTCACACAAACAACGTTCCACAGATCAATAATCTGCAATCCTCAGATGCTTCGAAGAGCTTCTGCTTTATTTAAAGTGCGAGTACGTCACTGTTGTTGTAGGACGTCAGCATCCAGCAGGTCAGGTGTAATGTCCATTATCAGGGATCAATAGACTCCACTCCCTCTGATCGCAGACGCCTGGAGGGGCTTGAACCCCCGAGACAAACTCTACAAACACCCAAACACTGTAAATGTACAAACGGCTCCTCAGATAAATATGGGCTTTATTATCGAACTGTGATTACTGAAGCAGTCCTGTGTGTCAGTGAGCTCATCTTAATCAATCAATCAATCAATCAATCAATCAATCAATCAATCAATCAATCAATCAAACTTTATTTATACAGCTAAGTTCTTTACAGACCAGCACGGGATAGACTGAGGCTGAGCAGCTGCATGAAGAGAGGAGTTGGATGGCAGAATTTAGACGCTGCAGGTAAAGGACGAGTACGCAGGTTTTTACTCCAGTCTTCTCTTCATGACTTTATAAACTGCTGCGTAGTTTAATCTGGAATCAGTCACCATTTATTAGTTGATGAGCTGATCAATAATCTGAGCCTGCGTTCAGCTGAGGCGACAGTGTTTGTTTCTTAACGCGGCTCCACTGCTCAGCAGCGGCTTCGCCCTCGTCACCCACGTGTCAGCCCGGATCTACTTCGTCCTCTTCCACATCGTGGTCGTCATCATCATCATCAAGTAAGACTCGCAGCATCGGCCCACCTTCATCACCTTCACAGTCACCATCCGTCTCAGACTCCAGTATTCTGCCCCCCCTCAGCTGATGACATCACTTCCTGTTGTCTTTCAGCATCTTCGTGGCGTTCGTCCTCGAGGCGTTCTTCGTGGAGTACTCTGTGGAGAAGAGCGACCTGCAGTCGTCTCTGGAGAAGAAGATCGAGGAACTGGAGCTGGCTGTGGCCCAGTACGTTACCGTGACAACCACCACCTGTCAATCAGCGCCGCACGCACACACACACACACACACACACACACACACACTGATCCGGTGGTTTGTTTCTGGACCTGAACACTTTGTTTACTTCAGAGAGAAGCTGGAGGACAACTTGGTGAACGCCATGGAGACCATCGACAGCGACCAGGGAACCGGCCAATCAGCAAACAGCAAGCCCGGCCTGATGTTTAAAATCGCTTCAAAAAGTAAGAGCCCGTCAGAGCCGGACGTGGATGCTTTTATTTTGAAGGGGCAGATTACTTAGCTTGGTTAACAAAGTAAAAGAACTTTTACTTTTTCTGTCCATCACAGTATTGATCACACTACTAATCAGTATTGATCACAGTATCGATCAGTATTAATCAGTATTGATCACAGTGTTAATCATTTGTATTGATCACAGTATCGATCAGTATTGATCATAGTATTAATCAGTATTGATCAGTATTGATCACAGTATTAATCAGCATTGATCACAGTATTAATCAGCATTGATCACAGTATTGATCACAGTATTGATCAGTATTGATCAGTATTGATCACAGTATTAATCAGTATTGATCAGTATTGATCACAGTATTAATCAGTATTGATCAGAGTATTGATCACAGTATTAATCAGTATTAATCAGTATTGATCACAGTATTAATCAGTATTGATCACAGTATTGATCACAGTATTGATCACAGTATTGCTGACTGTGTTCCGTCAGGATATCGGACGGTGGACGCTCTGCTGCAGCGGATGTTCGAGGCCGATCTCGACCCCGAGGACTTCGCTGAGACCGACGACCCCGCAGCTCCGACCAGTGGCAACTTTTCCAACCCTGTGTTCAGCTCTGCGTGATCAATAATGTACAGAATTATATATGAAGGGAAGCAGAGTCTCTGATCTATATGCAGTTTTTATACTCCATGATGTGTATACAGTGTGTCCGGTCATGTCCGCTTTATATTTTTATATTTGTGTCCTGCAGCTCTGCAGCAACACAAAGAGAATCTGTATTTTCACATAAAGAATATTTACACTCATGTTTGGTCTGTTGTCATGTGCGGACACAAAAACAAAGAAAGGTTGAATTCAGGCTTTGGTCCGTCTGAGGGTTTGATGTGAGCGAGTGTGAAGGGAGGTGAAGATCAGTGACGTCACTACACTCCTCACATGTTGGGAGTCATGACATGTCATCATCATTATTATTATTATTGTTGTTATTGTTGTTGACAGAAGACGGCTGTAGGTAAACAGATGATGAGACACTTAAAATGACAAGTTGGTGAAAAAGATTAATAACTGATATAAGTATTGATTACCCATCAAAGTGATCAGAGCAGCGCTGTGAGGAGCAGCGGCTCCCCCTGCTGGAGGCCTCGTGTCCTCCTTCAGGTCCTCAGTCTGACGTCATCATTAACGCCTTCAACTCAACAATCAGCTACAACCTGAGTCAGCTGGTGAAGACCACGTGACCTGCTCCAACGCTCCAGCACGAGTCAGAAACTGAGCACAAAGTACCTCAACATGTGTACCTGTCACCTCATTTCACTGCACACCGTGTACTTCTACTGCATGAAGCCGACGGTACCTGTGCTCTGTCCCGGAACACACTCCGGGTCAGCAGGGGGCGCTGTGGAGCTGCGACATGGAGACAGCGAGGAAGAGTGTGTGTGTGTGTGTGTGTGTGTGTGTGTGTGTGTGTGTGTGTGTGTGTGTGTGTGTGTGTGTGTGTGATGGAGACATGGAGCAGAGGATGCTGCTGCTCGGCTCTGGACGGAAAACAACACTCAGGTAAGAAAACAAACACACAAACAAACAAACAGGAGCAGGACAGAGAAGAGGCGGAGCAGCTGATCGAAGAGAGCATCGATCATCGATCAGGAAACTGAGGCGACGCGATGCTGAAGAGCTGGGGCGTGTGTGTGTGTGTGTGTGTGTGTGTGTGTGTTGTGCAGCATGTCGGATCAGGAGAATCTCGTCACAGTCGATTTATTGTGTTTTATTAAAAATAAATCCGGAGGAGGATGTTAGTCCGAGACGTCGTGACGTCACCAGAGGACCATTAGAACAGGTTCGACGGTACTGTCGGGGATGGTGAGGCGTTCACGTGCTGGTTCGAGGGTGGGACTGAACGGTGCCGTTAAATAAATAAGAAAGGACAGAACAGACAAGAACAGCGAACAGTATCCGGTCAGTACTTTCAAAATAAAACGACAAACGACAACAAAGTACAGAATCATAAACTGTAGTTTTATAAAATAAAGATAACTTCAAACGTGTTGTTAGAAATATTAAGAGAAATATAATTATAATATAATAATAATGTGTTATGATTATCATTATGATGGAAACAGAAGTGTATCCAGCAGAAGAGTCGGGAGGTGAACTCACTGATGGAACACGTGTTCACATGATGACACTAAAGACAACACATTCATTCACTCATGGAGATGTCTGAACATGTGTCAGAATCACACACACTGTTTCTATATCCAACACGTCCGTGGATTATTATCAGCTGCAGGGTTCTAATATGAATCCAGATAAAGGTGGAGCTGATTGAATGTTTCACACCACAAACAAACCTCAGTCACACTGACGGACGTCGTCATGAGTTTATGATAGAAACCAACTTGTTTTCTGATCAGAAATAATCTGAATCTACAGACAGAATGAAGGCTGTCAGCAGCGTGAGAAATGTCTCTAGATGGAAATACTCCAGTCAAGTACAAGTACCTCAGAACCGTTCTTGAGTCCAGTACCTGAGTAAATGTGCTTAGTTTCCACTGCTGACTTCTCTGAGTGCCGTACCTGTCGGTGATCGTGCACCGACCACCTGACGGCCGTTACACACCTGAGCCTCTGACATCACAGCGATGGAACAAGTGTTCAGAACTGTTACTCAAGAAAAAGTAACTAAATCAGTAAACAGACTGTAAAGTAAATCTGCAGCTTGCAGACGTAAAGGAAAGACTCAGTGGAGGTGAGGCTTTTACTGTGAAGGCGTTCCACTTCCTCTGTAAAGGTATTTAAAGCTTCAGAACAAAGAAGATCACACCTGAGACTGATCTCTCTCCCTGAAAGACTTCAGACAGAGAAACAGTTGTGAGATACAAAATGTTCAGTGTCCAGCAGCTCGTTACACAAATCAGTGTGAAATCAGCATCATACAGGTTCAATACAAAACTCAGATCAGTGACCAGACCGAGCTCTTCTCTTCTTATTGAATGCTGTTATGTTGGTAAAGCTCCCAGTAATCAGAGTAAATTAAACAACCTCACCGTGTAAATAATAAAATATCCGGCACGGTAAGAAACAATGACGTCGACAAGACCCTGAGGTGTGATATGTAAGAACTGGTAAGTCTTAAAAAAATTCAAACTAAAACTAAAATGATCAACACTGTGAAGAAGGAACAGTTAGCTAGCGGCTAGGCTAACTGAGCGGCTACTGTATGATATGCTGCCCTGTTAGCTGTGAGGTGGTGATCTTACGTACTGCACCTTTAAAGTTGCTACATGCAGGAATTTTAGTTTGAAAACGTTCAAAACGAAACTGAAATGATGGATGAAGAAACGACAGTGTCGACGTCACGATGTCTACGTAGCCTCTTGGTTTACAGAGATATCCACGCAAGCTAGCATGCTAACTAGTTAGCCCCGGCCCGTCCAAAGCTCCAGCGCTCGCAGTGTAAACACCAACAGTCCCACAAGCCCCCAGTCTGGACTGCTAGCTGCACAGCTAATTGAGCTAACTGGCAGTTAGCAGCAGTTGGTGGCTACTCTACGCTGCTTCCTGCTTGTCATTCTGTGGGAAATGATTTTTCTTCGTATTTGTTGGACTGAGGAGGTTTGTGGGACCCGGTTCTGTCTCTAGAAGGTTTATATCTTGATTCGATGGTTTTGGGCTCGATGGTTATCAGAAGAACTAAACTTCCGCTCTGTTCGTGGAGGCGTTCATCAGAGGCACCTTTATTTTGAAAGCCTGACCGGATGTTGTGGTGGGGTCCGGTGACGCGCGCTTGACGCGGGTGGATGCGGCGCTGCAGTGCGGACAAACAGGCTGGAGCCGGAGAACCCGACACCCACAGACCGCCTCTGACAGCCGGCCCGGGACCGCCTCAGCCGGGCTTCTGGATCTAGTTCTGTCCCGGGATTGACTGCAGCATCCGGTCCAGCAGGAGGAGGACCGGTCCGCATCCTCCTCCTCCTCCTCCTCCTCCTCCTCCTCCTCCTCAGCTGCAGCAGCGGAGAACCGGAGGAGGACCCGGACCCGGACAGCAGCGGGGTTTTAATGAGCGCTCCTGGACTCTGCGGGGACAGAACCGCAGTCTTTGTGTCTCTCTGGACTCGGTGCGTCCCGGTCCCGCACCGGACGGCCGGCCTGAGGACGGAGCCGGTCCGGTCTGATCGGGGACTGTTAGAGGAGAAATAAATGGTGGTTTAGTCCTGCGGGACTGTGCGGCCCCAACCCCGGCCCCCCTTTAGAGGAACGGTGGGTTTTCTGGACCAGGACGTTTTGTGCCGAAATAAAATCCCAGATGAAGATTCCCAAAAGGCGGAAAAGGAGCGGACGGTGCGCCAGGTAGGCCTGTTCGGGCCAGAACTGGCCCGGATTACAGACATCAGTGTGTGTGTGTGTGTGTGTGTGTGTGTGTGTGTGTGTGTGTGTGTGTGTGTGTGTGTGCGTGCGCGCGCGTGTGTGTCCCGCAGTGATGCGTGAACGGAAGTGGATGTGTTGATCCTGTCGAGGTGTTTGATGCGCACGAGGCCTGCTGATCAGTTGGATCAGCACCAGTGTGTCACCGTGAGATCCTACATTCATAACTCGGGTCAGTCCGGGCCAGAT
This sequence comes from Lagodon rhomboides, assembly GCA_039737535.1. Taxonomy (NCBI): domain Eukaryota; kingdom Metazoa; phylum Chordata; class Actinopteri; order Spariformes; family Sparidae; genus Lagodon; species Lagodon rhomboides. Next base: position 36,401,906 of record CM077786.1, read on the forward strand.
TTATTGATCAGCAGGATGTGATGGTGCACATGCGCACTGAGGACCCATGACTGTGCACTGCAGAGAGAAAAGATTCAATATGGGTGATGCAGAGAGGAGGGGGGGGGCAGACCGGAAGTGTGTCAGTGAAACATTAATCTGATACATTCAGTTATTATTTAACATAAAATCCCTTCAGTTACACAACAACAACAACAACAACAACAATAATAATAATAATAATAATAATAATAATAATAATATGATGTAACGGAGGTCAAACATGGAGACGGACAGTCTGATGTACGGAACCCCTGAAGGGCCAAAACCCACTGATGGCAGAACCTGACCAACAGATGATGACGAGCACATGTTGGAATATAAACGTTATTATGATCAGTCAGATAAAAAGAATGATGAGTTTATATCTGGTGATCTGAAGGTTCAGTGTTCAGTCACTGTAATTCAAACTGTTTCCTCTCAGGTGATCAGTGTAACTACAGGCTGATGTATGGAATCACTGAAGGGCCAAACTGAACGCTGAGCCATAACAGAACCAGTCAGAACACTGAGCCATAACAGAACCAGTCGGAACACTGAGCCATAACAGAACCAGTCAGAACACTGAGCCATAACAGAACCAGTCAGAACTTCATTCCATGTTATTTGATGTAGTTTTGTGTGTTGATGTGGTGACGCTCACTATTTGTCGTCAACATTTGTAATGTAGCAGTTTTTTTTTTTTTAAAGAATGAGATAATTTATTACATTGTGTTGTTTTTGCTACAATGACACAAGAACAGAAGTAAAATGTTGAGACGGTGAAGTGTGTGGACACAGTGATGTTGTGTTGCTGTGGAGCGTGTTGTTTGTCGCTCCTGCTGAGTTGTGAGTCTTTGTGTTCAGACCCGTCTGATCGTGGCTGGACTGGACTCTGGACTCTGGACTGTTCTGGGACTGATTCTCCTTTTTTCCATCTGATGTCAGATTCAGCAGAACCCCTTCAGCTCAGACTAAAAGCACTCCGGTCCAGTTTGACTGCAGCTCCTCCGTCAGAGCACAAACTGAGACAGTTAGCGGACAGGACGGCCTCTCGCTTTTATCAGCTGTGAGCCTCTGTTAGCTACACAGCTAATTAGCATGCTAACCGACCGCTAGCACATGCGCTAGTTCAGCCTCTATCGCTCTTCTTGAGGTCGGTGATGATCAATAATCAGCTGTACCGAGAAAATTAAAAGGTGCTCAGAAACATGTTGCACCTGGCTACTGCTAGCATGTTCCTGCGTGTTAGCAGTTAGCTCAGCACTGACAGGAGTTCGTCCAGTGTCGGAGGCTGTGGATGTAAAACTACCTGTTCTGAGCGTCCTCAGAGACTTCCCCTGTCAGAGCAGCTGACTTCCTGTTTCGTCCTCCTCTAACTTGAAACGGGATTCAGTGATTTGATGGTTCGGCTCTTCTAATGTGATCAGACCGAGCGAATCGAGTTCAGACAGTCAAACGAGTCATCTGGTGGCGGTTACAGCTGCTTCTTTGACAACGTTAGCTTCAGTGATAAGTAGTTTTTGGGGCTGCTGGTCACCGCGTGGCGTTGTAGTTACATGACTCGGCCACTAGGTCGGACTGGTGCACCCTGTTTTCTCTCTGCGGCGGCACTGTGCAGTTCAGATTTCACTCCCGTGACCCAATAAAGCAAAGACTCAGGGTTTCAGGGTCAATACCGATTATTAGGAATCAGGGAGCCTGAAAACTGATATTTGGGACATTTGCAGTAAAAATAAAAATTTTAAACAAGCAGTGATGAAATGAACCAAAGTACAGTTTACTCACGTACTGTTCTGAAGTACAGCTTTCAGGTACTTTCTCAGGTACTCCTCACTACATTTATTTGACACATTTAGTTACTAGTTACTTACAGGTTCAGATTACTAAGTGATCATAGGCTGTTAATTGTGATGCGTTACCAATCAGATAGTGTTGTGGGCGGGACGTTGTGTGAGAGGAAACTGCATCAGAGACAAAACAGAACACTTTTAAATTAGTTTATTTAAAACTGCAATCTGTCAGAAAATCACAGACACTGATGATCTGAACATGTTGGACAGAAGAAGACACTTTAATAGAAGGTGTCACTTTGAGCTCTAAACATCTTTTTTGTCATTTCATGGACTAAACATAGCGTTAGCAGTGTTAGCAGTGTTAGCAGCACAGTGAGCCAACAGTGTTCTGGTGAAGGTGACTTCAGGTGAAAAAGGAAAATAAAAACGTGTGCAGGTTCAATGAGGATCTCTTTTGTTCTATAACATGCTGTATGAAGGCCTCTTCCTTCATGCTCCACCCCCCTGTGATGTCACAAGCCCGTGTGCGCGGCGGGTCGGCCGTCTTCCTCCTCTCCTGGTTAACTGTGCCCTCTGTTTTGACTCGTAGGCTAACACAGGAACAGGAAGGGTTTTGTCCCGCTCAGGATTTGTTGTAAGCCGTCAGGTTTTCCGGGAGCTCAGAACTATGGTGAGCTCTGACTGACTTCATCAGATCAAAACTGGAATGATGCAAACCTGGCTTCTGGCAGAGCACCCCTCCCCCTCCCCAGCAACAGATTAGACTTGTAGGTGAAGAAGAGACGAAGACGAGCAGACGGAGGTCTGAAGGTGGAGACAGAGTGTGTCAGGATGTCTCAGTCCGATCTGCTGCTGAGACGCTGCCGGACCACAGAGTTACACTGACGGCACTCTACATATACACACTGTATATACACTGTACCATGGTAATATACAGAATATATACACTATAATGTGTAATACAACTAGACATGATGATGAAGTACTACGTTACACAACACTGTACTTCACTGATTTGAAGCAGGATATTTCACACTGAAACAGTGAACTTCACTCAGAGTTTAACTTCTATTGATTCATATCGATTCTAAATTAACCCCGAACATCTTTGTCATATCAGCACACAGTGGACAACATGTCGGCTGATATCAGTCAGGCTGCAGATCAAACTCTGCAGGGCTTCACCCTCTGACACACTGCTGGTTTACAGCCTCCACAGTGATGTACTGCACCTGAAGGTGTTACAGGCTGGGCGTGGTGTTCAGGCTCTACGAGGGCTGCGTACAAAAAAATCGACGCAGGGTCGTTCAGGGTGCCGGGCTCAGAGTGCACAACAGCACCAGGCGATACCACCGGAGTGACCGAGATAAACAGAACAATCACTTTAAGATCATTAATCACAATCATAATCATGTTTATGAGGAAAAAAGAGACCAAAGAGTAAACTGTGTCTTTATATAAATGTTTTGAACCGTCTGACCTGTAAAGTTTAGATGTGTTTTATAATAATGAGTTCAGTTGGATCCTTGGTCCTCTGCTAGCAGCCCAGCTAACAATGAACAGCTAGGACGCTAATGAGGAGATCAGAGGGCCTCAGTGAGGTCGTTGAAGGGCCACATCTGGTCCATGGACCGATTGTTGAACAGGGCTGTTGTAAGACCCACAGACATCAAACCAGCCTGCACACTCTGCATCATAACACATGATGTAACGTGATCACACTTTTGACCTCAGCGTCGATGTTTCGTCAATATGTGAACTTATTCAACTCTCAGTCACGTTCACTGTTTCGCTGCACTGACATCAACGTTTATTGATGAGAAGAAGAAGAAGAAAGTCACTCAGGTGTTACGTATCTGTGTTTGATAAGCACATGTGAGGATCATCGTCGTAAAAACACACGTATATGTTTCTGTGATTATCAGAACTCCAGCAGACATACTGATGTCATACACAGCTTTTAATGATACATATGATGTCATACACTACCATATATTCCATCCTGATTGGCCCACCTGTGTTAGCCAGTGAGCTCTGTGGTCCCGCCCTCTGCAGTGATTGGCTGCTCTGCAGTGTGTTGAGGCCTGCAGCAGGTTTCACTACATCTCCAGTGTTACAGTGACTCCCAGCTGCTGGTCGCTGCTCTGATGATGATGATGATGATGATGATGACGATGGTGCTGTGTAACGGAGCTGTATCACTGCAGGTGCAGAGAAGCCTCCTCCCCTCCCTCCCAGTCCGTCCAGTCCTGTGTCAGAGCTGGTCTGACTGGACACACAGCGGACACTCTCCATGATATGTGCAGGCCGCCTGAGCTCTGCATGCACTGATGACGGCCCGTGGCATTGCATGCAGAACAGCATGGTTTGGGGACTGACATGCATCACTTTGAACTGAAAATCTCCCCCACGAACTCCCTGAAGACTGAGAACCCTTCATGGCAGGCATCAGAGTCAGAGGCAGAGTTCAGGTCAGGTGGATGAGGTTAAAGAGACGGGTGGAGACAGGTGATGGAGTTCTGTAGAGTGATGCTCAGTGAGGTGCAGGCCTGCTGCTGCTGCTGCTGATGATGATCCTCCATTACTAACCCACAGATCAGACTAATCATCTGCTCCAGGACTTTATCACTTTGTCAGCGTAACAGTTAACCAAACGTCAGCCAGTCCCCAGGTGACTCTGAGCTGCAGCAGTCTCTCCACATCAGAGAGTCATGTTCACTGCATCCTCTATGGGCTCAGGTCAAATAGCACCAAACCTCAACAAACCCAAGCCCTCTGGGACATTAATCCCCTGAAGTTGTCTTCTCAGGCAGAGCTCATTCCCAGGCTGTTTGGTCCCCAACAAGCTCGTCCGACTCTCTAACCCTCGACCCAAGCTCACCCGGCTCGATGCCAGATACCAGCATCGGTCCAACATTTCACTGACGGAGCTTGTTGGGAGTGGTGCTCCACTTGGGCATGTTCACTACCTGCCAGGCCAAACTCAGTGTCGAAATTTTCCAAGTTTCCCAAGTTTTGATTTAATAGGTAGCTCCTTCGATGATGCCCTTAATAATAAAATAATTATCTGTTACCCAAACTGAATGTGGCGCCCCCACCAGGTAGGTGAAGACAGTGCAGCAGTGATCAGGACTGTGTGTCTTTAGAAAGACGTTCAGTACTTCAGCTGAAAACCAAAACTCTTCTGTTGTCAAGGAGCAGAAATAAACAAGTGATCTGAAATTACAGACATGTGGAATAAATTTCAGACATTTGACACTCGCTTACAGTATTTCACAATATTTGATACAGTCTGCCAGAAAATGTCCTGAGGTTCGATGCCAGCCCCTCTCAGTGCTAGTAGTTCTGCCAGCAGATGGTTAGCTTAGCATGAAGACTGAAAACAGAGGGAACAGCTCTCATGTTTCTGTGATGGATGAGAGGAACACAAACTGCTTTGTGACAAGAACATCCAGGAAGTTTGGTTCAAAAATTTAATTTATGCTGTATCAACTGGACTGGTTTCAGTTTCTTTAAGACGTTTGACATTTGAGGACATAAAAAAATCAGAGCTCACACGTGTCCTTAACAGCTTTGTAAGGACTCTCCCACACTCTGTAAGGACACTCCCACACTCTGTAAGGACACTCCCACACTCTGTAAGGACACTCTCACACTCTGTAAGGACACTCCCACACTCTGTAAGAACACTCTCACACTCTGTAAGGACACTTTCACACTCTGTAAGGACACTTCCGCACTCTGTAAGGACACTTCCACACTCTGTAAGGACACTCTCACACTCTGTAAGGACACTCCCACACCATGTAAGGACACTTCCACACTCTGTAAGGACATTCCCACACTCTGTAAGAACACTCTCACACTCTGTAAAGACACTTCCACACTCTGTAAGGACACTCTCACACTCTGTAAGGACACTTCCACACTCTGTAAGGACACTCCCACACTCTGTAAGGACACTTCCACATTCTGTAAGGACACTTCCGCACTCTGTAAGGACACTCTCACACTCTGTAAAGCCACTTCCACACTCTGTAAGGACACTCTCACACTCTGTAAGGACACTTCCACACTCTGTAAGGACACTCTCACACTCTGTAAAGACACTTCCGCACTCTGTAAGGACACTCTCACACTCTGTAAGGACACTTCCGCACTCTGTAAGGACACTCTCACACTCTGTAAGGACACTTCCACACTCTGTAAGGACACTTTCACACTCTGGAATGACACTCCCACACTCTGTAAGGACACTCTCACACTCTGTAAGGACACTCTCACACTCTGTAAGGACACTTCCACACTCTGTAAGGACACTTCCACACTCTGTAAGGACACTCTCACATTCTGTAAGGACACTCTCACACTCTGTAAGGACACTTCCGCACTCTGTAAGGACACTCTCACACTCTGTAAGGACACTTCCACACTCTGTAAGGACACGCTAACACTCTGTAAGGACACTTCCACACTCTGTAAGGACTCTCCCACACTCTGTAAGGACACTTCCACACTCTGTTAAGACACTCTAACACTCTGTAAGGACACTCTAACACTCTGTAAGGACACTTTAACACTCTGTAAGGACACTCCGACACTCTGTAAGGACTCTCCCACACTCTGTAAGAACACTCTCACACTCTGTAAGGACACTTTGTAAGGACTCTCCCACACTCTGTAAGAACACTCTCACACTCTGTAAGGACACTCTGTAAGGACACTCCCACACTATGTAAGGACACTTCCACACTCTGTAAGGACACTTCCACACTCTGTTAAGACACTCTAACACTCTGTAAGGACACTCTAACACTCTGTAAGGACACTTTAACACTCTGTAAGGACACTCCGACACTCTGTAAGGACTCTCCCACACTCTGTAAGAACACTCTCACACTCTGTAAGGACACTCTGTAAGGACACTCCCACACTATGTAAGGACACTTCCACACAGAGTGCAGCTCCTCCAGTTAGTTAGAAGTGAAGAAGCCTCTTGGATGAGAGGTGAAACATCTTCAACAAACTGAAACAGGTCCAGTTGACTACGATACAGAAGTTAGAGGTACCAGTACCTGGATGACTGAGAACCTTCATCAACATTGATTTATTATAGGTCTTCTGAAAATGAGATCAAATCTGCTGGATCAAAAATATACATACAGTAACTTGAACAATCAACTTTGGTGATTACAGAAAGTTTGTTCTTCTGAGTGGTTCTGATTGGGAACAGCTGGTGACTTTTCTGGGCCCATTTTAACACGACTTGTTTGATACAGCCAGTAGACTCGGCAACAAACACTACAATGGGAAAGTCTCAGGAGCGCAGCATTGATCTGAAAGAGAACATTACTGATTGATTGTGACAAAGCAGTTTGTGATCCACTACTTGTTCACCTGGATGGAAACTTTTGTGTCTTGTTTGTTTCATTTGTGCAAAAACACCAGAAAAAACGACACGCTGTGTTTTAAATTGAGGTTTGATTTGTCATCACGCAGATAAAACAAACAAGATGACACGCTGAGCCTTAGAGCTGCTGGTAGGTTTGGACAGCGCCGGGCTAGCTGTTTCCCCCTGCTTCCAGTCTTTATGCTAAGCTAAGCTAAGCTGACCAGCTGCTGTACACAGAATCAGTGTAAACGCTGAGAAAGAGAAGAAGCAGTTTTCCCAACACCTCAAACTGTTCCTTTAACTTCCAGACAGGTGAAGCCGTCACTGTCGTTTGACTCCGAGCCCGTCCTGGTTGGGTCTGGACGTGTTCTGGTGCTGACGGTCGCTATCTAAAAACCAGCCTGTTCTGATCTCTGATGACTCGGTCGCTGCAGTCAGATGAGAGCAGAGTGTCCGGCTGCTTCCTCTTCCACATGATATTTGCTCCAGTTACTGCAAATACCATCACCCCCTCCCCCCCTCCCTCCCCCCACCCCCCACCGGCCTGTAGCCTGATCCAGCTGAAGAATGGCTTCTAGTGGCAGCCAGCCATTTCTAATGCCTGTTGTTATACTGGACTGCTGTGACCGTCCCAGCGCGGGGCTGTGGTTGGACCGGGAACCTCCCAGTACCGAGCCGATGTCTGTAATGTGCTGACTGTCCTGCGTTCTCCCGTCCTCACAGATAAATGGCTCTTTTAAACTGGGAGCTGCTCGAGTTCTGTCTGGCTGGCAGATGCAGTGCCTAGTCCCCGGCCTCCAGGACAACGCCAACATGAACGGGACGTCTGAGCAGGCCGACATCCTGCCGCCGAACTGCATGGTCAAAGACCGATGGAAAGTGGTGAGTCAGCCCGCCCCCCCCCCCACAATAACTGTGAGAATTATTGTTCAACATTTGTGTTTATTGCACCTTTAAAAATAAAATATTTGAGAATTCTGCATAAAAGTGTCTGAAAACGACCGCGGTTCTTCATGTTTCTTATAACGTTCAAACCGGAGAAATCCACAAGTTAATTTGAGAGTGACGTCGGGTCAGCTTGTGATTTACTTCAGCGTACATCAGCTGTAAGCTAGCGGACAGCAGCACACAGGGGGTGTGTTTGTGTTGAATTACATGCTGACATTTAATGAACCAGTCAAGTAACTGTTAACTTCAGTTTAATTCATTATAAATTGGCCATTTATTAAAAGTGTTACATTTATTTATTGCAGAGGTTAGAATCAAACAAGCGAGCGATATAAATGATGATGAATCCAAAATTCTGTATGAACGTGACAGAAACACTGAAGTCAAAATGAATCGGGGTCAAATTCAACATGTAACTTTACCTGGTGGTGCATTCAAGGACCCTCCAACATAGTCAGTATAGATATGGTGTTCTTGAACACACCTTCGTCTGTGGTGGACGATCAGGAAGGAAGAAGAAACAAGAAAACTCGTTGAAACAACTCGTGAGTGTTTTTTTTAAGTTCATGTACAGAAACACTGCTGTGGAATATGAAGTTACATAATGCAGCTCCTGTCTGAGCCAATCAGATCGCAGCGTGGAGCCTGCGGGCTGTTTGCACTTCACTGATCAATTTACTGTGTCCACTGAACACACACACACACACACACACACACACACACACACACGCTGTACTGCTATAACACAGCTGTACTATGAATATATTTAATACTTTTAATTGTTTTAATGAATAATCAAGAGATTGAAATACATTTAGAATAATAATCTTAATCATGGGTTTTAAGTCAGAACCTTGTTTGTTTTTCTTTCTCTTCTTCTTCTGTGGTGTCGATCCTGCGACTGGAATAGTGAAAGAAAGAAACTAAACCAAAAGATGAAAAGATGAAAAGATAAAGAAGTCAAACATCCAGACGCAGAGAAGTTAAAACTGTCAGCAGATTATTTAATTTAAGTATATTATATTTAAGTCAAAAAGGAAAAAAAAACCTAAATAAAGAGAAACCTTGAAGGAGGGAGAGAAATGTCAGCAGCTGTTCTGTGACGTCTGCACACTCTGACGTCGATGTGGGTCCGACTGTACTGAGTCCGTTCTGTCCCGTGTCCCAGCTGAAGAAGATCGGCGGGGGCGGGTTCGGGGAGATCTACGAGGCCCTGGACCTGCTGACGCGGGAGAACGTGGCGCTGAAGGTGGAGTCGGCCCAGCAGCCCAAACAGGTGCTGAAGATGGAGGTGGCGGTGCTGAAGAAGCTGCAGGGTGAGACGCCTTCATGTTCACCGTCTACGTCCAGGGTTTAACTCTGGTCTGTGTTTTTCTCTCCGAGCTCACAGTTTGTTCATCGTCTCATCCAGTGAAGAGCGACTAAAGCTAACGTGCTAACGTGCTAACTGTCAGTCAGTGTATCAGGACGTGTCCAGCTACAGTTTCATGAGCTTAGTTTACTAAGAAGAGCAGCACATTCTCCAGATTCTACCAGTTGGTCCTCTGAGGCTGACGGGAGAGAACAGGGTGCAGCGTCAGTAATAAACCAGTCAGTCAGTCAGAGCGTGAACAGTCTGCAGAATAACTGAAGGAGAAGAAGAAGAAGTGTTCCTGCTGTGAGGAGAAATGACTGACACGATCAGGCTGCTTGAAACAGTCTCGGAAAAATCTTCACTGAAAGTCGACTGAGTAGAATGTCTTGTAGTTGAACGGTGTCTCAGTGGTGAGGCGGCTCAGGTCCACGAGGATCCACCTCCATGTCTGTATGAGCTGTCCAGGCTTCACGCAGACCATCATCATCATCTCTGAGGGACAGGACTCTGACACCTGGTAGAACGTGTCTTGAGTGGGTCAGGTGAGGAGGACGTGTCTGCAGGTTGTGACTGAGCCTCTTCTGTGTTCCAGGTAAAAACCACGTCTGTAAGTTTATTGGCTGCGGGAGAAACGACAAGTTCAACTACGTGGTGATGCAGCTTCAGGTGAGTCAGCGTGTGGGTGCCCAGAGAGGCTTTTATTTTGAAGGATTTGAATGCAGACAGAGACAAAGACCCGGCGCTCTGTTGTGTGGTGATGGTTGTTTTTGTACTGTACCCAGCTGTCCAAGATGGCGGACGTACAGCGTCCTGAGGGTTGTTGTTGTTGTTGCAGGGTCGTAACCTGGCCGACCTGCGGAGGAGTCAGCCCAGAGGAACCTTCACCATGAGCACCACCCTGCGGCTCGGGAAGCAGATCCTGGAGTCCATCGAGGCCATCCACTCAGTGGGCTTCCTGCACCGCGACATCAAACCGGTACGACCAGAACCGACGAGTCCTGTCAGGAAGCTGTTCTCTTGACACGGCCCTGAGCACAGAGTCACGTTACGTCACGTTAAGTGTTTGGTGAAAAGGTGTCTTACGGTGTCGAGCTGCACTAAACCCAAACAAACAAATAATGATGATAACTTTATTTATAAAGCACCTTTAAGAACAAAGTGCTTCACATACAAGAGTTAAATCATGTGGATCTGAAGTTTTAACAAGTATCGTATCATCTTCAGGCAGGACGTCCACAGTTTGAGGGCTCTGACGGTAAAACCACCCTCAGATCTGAGGCTTCGAACTCAGAGCTGATTAAATGAATTAAGATAATTTCAAAATGTAAAAGAAACAGGTGAGCAGTGTGACGACGCTGAGCCAGGTATGATGCGCTCACATCTTTGGTTTCACCCTGTTAAAAGTCGGAGGGATTGTTGAGAGAGAAGATGAAATCAATGAGTCAATCAAACACGCAGGCTTCAGATCTGAAGAACGTTTTTACTGTCTGCTCAGCAGCTGTGGAGGGTTTGGAGGGTTTGGAGGTCTTCAGTCGTTACAAAGAAAAGATGTCCTTCGTTTTTGTTTTAATGAAAAAATGAAACAACAGAATGTCTTCACGGGTCTTTGTGAAACTGATTTGGATTCAGACATTGCTGTGAGCTGTGAAACCTGGTACAAGCTTTGATAGAACAAGAGGAAGAAACGAAACAGAGCAAAGGTCCCTGCGTCCTGAGACCAGGAGGAGCCGCGTTCACGGGTTTAACTGTGTTTCAGGGACACTGGGTCAGAACTGTTTCTGCAAGACAAGAACAATCCAGCTCATCGACACCAACATATAGAATAAGATACACGACATCAAACAGTGAATATTTGTCTGGAAACGTTTCAGTCGTCAGGTAACAGATCCGGAGTCAGCGGTACTCCCTGACGTTCACAGGAGGAGCAGCGACCTCAAAGTTCCCTGACCAATTTGTTTCTGTGTCGTTTTTGTTCCTGCAGTCGAACTTTGCGATGGGCCGGCTTCCCTCCACCTACAGGAAGTGCTACATGCTGGACTTTGGTCTGGCGCGTCAGTACACCAACACCACCGGAGAGGTCCGACCGGTAAGAACTTTATCCACAACATCCACGCTGACAGGAGCATCGATGGCTGTGATCAGCCCGAGAGACGTCAGACCAGAAATAACAGTTAAAATCTGAAGTGGTCCAAAAAAGAAAAAGTCTAACAGAGCAGAGCTGATGTGAAACACACGACGGATTTGAACAAACAGGGAACACAGAATGAGTTTGGAGGTTTTTGTATTTCAAAAATGTGTAAATTCTTAGTTGCTGTTTTTTCCTTTATTGTTCTTTATGATTTAAAGGCAGCTGACAAAATATAATGACTGTGAAGAGGGGAAGACGTCTGGCTCCACCTCCACCGAGATTTTAACCTTTACCTTTAAACTACAGACTGAACCTTTAATCTACAGACTGAACCTTTAATCTACAGACTGAACCTTTAAACTACAGACTGCTCCTTTAATCTACAGACTGAACCTTTAAACTACAGACTGAACCTTTAATCTACAGACTGAACCTTTAATCTACAGACTGAACCTTTAAACTACAGACTGAACCTTTAATCTACAGACTGCTCCTTTAATCTACAGACTGAACCTTTAAACTACAGACTGAACCTTTAATCTACAGACTGAACCTTTAAACTACAGACTGAACCTTTAATCTACAGACTGAACCTTTAATCTACAGACTGAACCTTTAATCTACAGACTGAACCTTTAAACTACAGACTGAACCTTTAATCTACAGACTGAATCCTTTAATCTACAGACTGAACCTTTAAACTACAGACTGAACCTTTAATCTACAGACTGAACCTTTAATCTACAGACTGCTCCTTTAATCTACAGACTGAACCTTTAATCTACAGACTGAACCTTTAATCTACAGACTGAACCTTTAATCTACAGACTGCTCCTTTAATCTACAGACTGAACCTTTAATCTACAGACTGCTCCTTTAATCTACAGACTGAACCTTTAATCTACAGACTGAACCTTTAAACTACAGACTGAACCTTTAAACTACAGACTGAACCTTTAATCTACAGACTGAACCTTTAATCTACAAACTGAACCTTTAAACTACAGACTGAACCTTTAATCTACAGACTGAACCTTTAAACTACAGACTGAACCTTTAATCTACAGACTGAACCTTTAAACTACAGACTGAACCTTTAATCTACAGACTGAACCTTTAATCTACAGACTGAACCTTTAATCTACAGACTGAACCTTTAAACTACAGACTGAACCTTTAATCTACAGACTGAATCTTTAATCTACAGACTGAACCTTTAAACTACAGACTGAACCTTTAATCTACAGACTGAACCTTTAATCTACAGACTGCTCCTTTAATCTACAGACTGAACCTTTAATCTACAGACTGAACCTTTAATCTACAGACTGAACCTTTAATCTACAGACTGCTCCTTTAATCTACAGACTGAACCTTTAATCTACAGACTGCTCCTTTAATCTACAGACTGAACCTTTAATCTACAGACTGAACCTTTAAACTACAGACTGAACCTTTAATCTACAGACTGAACCTTTAATCTACAGACTGAACCTTTAATCTACAGACTGAACCTTTAACCTACAGACTGAACCTTTAATCTACAGACTGAACCTTTAATCTACAGACTGAACCTTTAAACTACAGACTGAACCTTTAATCTACAGACTGAACCTTTAATCTACAGACTGAACCTTTAATCTACAGACTGGGTGTGTTTGCTGCATTGCAGCACATTAGTTCAGCAGATCACTCACTGTAGTCTGTCAGTCAGTCAGTCTGTCTGTCTGTCTGTTGTCCTCAGTGACTCTCAGTGATCAATAGCTCTGATCAGATGTGACTGATGTGGTTGGATGATGTCAGAACAGGGGGCGGGGTTTGTAGATGTGGAAAAGGCTTTTATTGTGAAAAGTGTCAAATAGCTCCAGTCGGGTCTGTGTGAGCCTCTCTCTCTCTTCACTTCTCTCATTCATGGACGGTGTCTCTCTATCAGACTGAGCTGAGCTATTTTTAGACCAGCGAGTACGTGAGCTGCTCCTCGTCCTCCTCTTCATCATCGTCCTCCTCCTCCTCCCTCTCCTCCTCCTACTCCTCCTCCTCTCTCTCCTCGTCTTCGTTGTCCTCCTCATCCTCCTCCTCCTCTTCATCATCCTCCTCCTCTTCCTCGTCTCCGTTGTCCTCTTCATCCTCCTCCTCCTCCTCCTCCTGCTGCTCCTCTTTATCATCCTCCTCCTCCTCCTCCCTCTCCTTGTCCTCCTGCTCCATCTGCTTCTCCTCCTCCTCCCCCTCCTCGTCCTCCTCCCTCTCCTCGTCCTCCCCTCCTCCTCCTCCTCCTCCTGCTCCTCCTCCCCTCCTCCTCCTCCTCCTCCTCCTCCTCCTCCTCCCCCTCCCTCTCCTCCTCCTCCTGCAGCAGTGAGATGAATATTTGATGCTCCTGTGTGCGTCAGTGGGCGAGAGACCTCAGGCTCTCTGTCTCTCTCTCTACAGCTGAGTCAGCCTCTGTCCAATCATCTGAGAGGATCACCTCTCTCTCTCTCTCGTTCTACCCCTCCCCCACTCTCCCCCGTGTTGCCTCTCTCTCTCCTCCCTCTCGCTCATCCCTCCATCATCTCGCTCAGCAGGTCTCTCTCTCTCTCTCTCAGTGACATCATCCACTCAAACAGGAAGTCCTCCCAGCTGACAGCTGCCTATAGAGTGCTGCAGGAATGAGTCTTAAACCCACATATAAATTAGCATGTTAGCATGTTAGCACGTCCTGTCCCCTCGTCTCACACTCTGTGAGTGTGTTGATGTGTTTTCAGTTAACTGTGTAAAATAAGGTGTGTGGTTACAGGCTGAACATATTTAAGACATAAATCATCATTAACTGTCCCACAGTTTAATTCTGAAGCTCTTCATGTGTTAAAAACAGTTAGCGGTTGCTAACAAGTGTCTGAATGAGACTCCAGAGGTTGTCGGGGACATTAAACGTCCTCACAGCGAACACGGAGACTCGTCTCCTCACTAGTCCGTCTCTACAGGCCACTTTAGTTCCACACTGTTCTAACTCTGACTTTACAACTTGTACTCTGATCAGTTTATAGAAAACCTGGATAGTAATTGTGCAGTAAGACTCTTAGTGGTGGAGACGTTTGAGTCATGTGACCGTGATGTCGTCTGTTTGTAGCCGAACATTAGCTGCAGTCGTCCTGCTGCTCTCTGTAGCTGATCCATCATATTACTGACTTCACATCTACGTTCACTGAAGGTGATGGTCAGTCAGGTTTCTCCTGGAGACCTGCAGGTGTTGTGTTATGAACCTGTTGATCAGGTCCAGAGTTTGTTTTATGACTTAATGGATTTATTGTTTTCAGTTTTCAGTTTCACTTGTAGATCTTGACTCGGGACTTGTTGGTCTTGACTCGGGGACTTGTTGGTCTTGACTCGGGACTTGTAGATCTTGACTCGAGGACTTGTAGTTCTTGACTCGGGGACTTGTTGATCTTGACTCGGGACTTGTTGATCTTGACTCGGGGACTTGTTGATCTTGACTCGGGGACTTGTTGGTCTTGACTTGGGACTTGTAGATCTTGACTCGTGGACTTGTTGGTCTTGACTTGGGACTTGTAGATCTTGACTCGTGGACTTGTTGATCTTGACTCGGGGACTTGTTGGTCTTGACTTGGGACTTGTAGATCTTGACTCGTGGACTTGTTGGTCTTGACTTGGGACTTGTAGATCTTGACTCGTGGACTTGTTGGTCTTGACTCGGGACTTGTTAGTCTTGACTCGGGACTTGTTGGTCTTGACTCGGGACTTGTTGATCTTGACTCGGGGACTTGTTGGTCTTGACTCGGGGACTTGTTGATCTTGACTCGGGACTTGGTGATCTTGACTCGGGACTTGTGGATCTTGACTCGGGGACTTGTTGATCTTGACTCGGGGACTTGTTGATCTTGACTTGGGACTTGTAGATCTTGACTCGTGGACTTGTTGGTCTTGACTAGGGACTTGTGGATCTTGACTCAGGGACTTGTGGGTCTTGACTCGGGACTTGTTGGTCTTGACTCGGGGACTTGTGGATCTTGACTCGGGGACTTGTTGATCTTGATTCGGGACTTGTGGATCTTGACTCGGGACTTGTTGGTCTTGACTCGGGGACTTGTTGGTCTTGACTCAGGACTTGTATCTTGATTAGCGATATTAAACCTTCGGACTCTGTTTTATTGATTTCATCTCATTGATCACATGATTTTCAGGCCTGAGCTGTTTGATCCCACCGAGCGCTGAGCGGACCCTCCTCCTCCTCCTCCTCCTCCTCCTCCTCATTAGAGCTGAACTGTCTGCGTGGTTATCAGTGTTATTGATCACCAATCATCACTTCTGTTATCAATGATTTCTGTTCTGTGAACTTTCTCCTTTGATTTTCATCGTTTTACGTTTCAGTCTTGTGTTTTGTTTTTCTTACAGTTCCTTTGGACTTATGATTTTGACGTGCATGCCTCCCGTTTCTCCATCATCTCCATGGTTACCCAGGGATGTGAGTGGTTTCTATAGCAACGGGGGGTCACAGCTGCATCACCCGCCAACCAAGTAAAGTTTATATTAGATATACTCGAGAAGTTACTCCATTTTCTGATAATTTATACTCCCACTGCACTACACTAACTTTAGTTACTAGTTACTTTACAGATTACATGATGCATCATGATTGAATCAATTTATTTTATCGTCCGTCAGATAAAAACAGCAATCGTCATGATCAGTATACACAGATGTACTATACAGGTGTAATATACCTTTACTGGTACTTTTGATGCTTAAGTACATTTAATATCAGATACTTTGAGACTTTTACTCGAGTACTGTTCATACGGGTGACTGTCACATTTACCAAAGTAATATTTGAACGCGATCTCTTTACTTTTACTCGAGTCACACTGTTGGATACTTTATAGACGGACGGTACAGTTCGTCCACTGTGAAGTCACGCCGTGTCTCCTGGTTGTCGTAGAAACCTGAACATGTCATCATACACAAATATGAATAGATCACCATGGAAACAGGTTTCGGGAGCCTGCTGCTTCCTGATGGAGGCTGGGTGGATGCTGATGGAGGCCTGGTGGATGCAGGGTGACCCTCTGCTCATGTTTGTGTCATGATTTGGTTATTTTGGTTGTGATTTCCTGTGTTTACATCAGAAACATGAGTCAGCGTCTGTCTGCTCTGAAACACAACATCCCGTTGTGTTTGAGAGCAGTGAGATCTGCAGTTTGGACCAAATGTTTGGTCCGTAAACGTTCTGATTACCTTGTTTATGTTCATGATCACAGAACCAGGATGTAACATACGTGACATGTCATGAAACCTGACCTGCACAGTGCAGCCACGTGTAGCTAACACACACACACACACACAGAGTACACACACATCTGCATTAGACTGAATCACAGTGATGTCACGCCAATGACGCTATATTAAACCTGGAGACAACGTTGGAGGCGGAGCGAGCGCACAAACGTAACGTAACAGCTAACTTCCTGTTTAGCACCCGGCTGACTCGAATAGAGATAGATTAATAGAATCTTGAGGCTCTTCTAGACTTTACAAACGTTACTGGACCCAGTGGATCAAATTCTGACAATAACCAAGTCCTGTCTCGAGGGATGTTAACGAGATCTAAAGCATCACATGTGGAGTCTGCATGAAGTAGATACACACACTTTGAAATGATGTCATGAGAAAGACAAACTGTATGTAAGCTAATACGTGTGGAGCGTAAAGGAACATTCCTCTTCCTGGTTTTAAGTTAAACTCCTGAATAATAAATAATGTATGCTGAACGTCATCACGCCGAACACAGAGACTCATCTACTCACTCGTCTGTCTTCAGTGTCTCTGACCATCCACTTCATCCGGCCGTCACCACAGCTGATTGGACGAACCATCTGTGTATCACAGGTGAATTTCAACCAATCAGGTCAACAGTAGGAGCCATGTTGTTTGTCGCTTCTCTCGCTGCTCGCCACACCTAAACCACGCCCACGGCGGCTTGTAGTTCCTCAGAGGACGCTGATTGGTTCACTGATTCGCTAAGTGACTGAAGTGGATGGGAGTAAAAGAGCGCCAAGCTGCCATGTGCTGGTCAGGTTTCAACAGATGGATGAAATACTGTAAATGAAAAACGTTTGTAACAGCAGAGACGAGGCGGCCTGAGAGGAACACCTTCGTCCTCACGGCTAGTCAGGTGTCATCACCTGTGATCAGCGTAGTGTTTGTGGCAGCAGCAGGATGTAATGTGTGAACACAAGAGTCGCTGTGAGTTTCAGCCGCTAACTAACTTTGTCACTCGTGTTGTGTTCAGCCGAGGACAGTGGCGGGTTTCAGAGGGACGGTCCGATACGCTTCGGTCAACGCTCATAAAAACAAGGTGGGTTTCGAGGCGATGGTGTGTGAAGGATGTGGATGTTCGGGCGGCGGCCATGTTGTACTGATGTGTTTTTGGTGTGTCCCTTCCAGGAAATGGGTCGCCATGACGACCTGTGGTCATTGTTTTACATGCTGGTGGAGTTCGCTGTCGGACAGTTGCCATGGCGAAAGATCAAAGATAAGGTCTGTTTCACCTGAACAGCCACACACACAATAAAGACGCCCAACACAGTCTGAGTCGAGCTTGCTAGCAACAAAAGGAATGGGTTCAAATTTTCATTTGAAAATGTAACTAAATAATTAATGGATGGGGAAAGAGTAATCTGAGTACTCGAACACAGTAGCTTGTAGCACGTTTTGCTCAGGAGGTGGTGGAGACCAAAGACGGAGCTAAAAGAGAGAATTCTGGACTGAGCTGAGATGAACCGGCTCTGTTAGAGACAAAGTCCTCGAGTCTCATTCACTGACTGCAGCTCATTCAGACTTCTGGTGTTCGTTGCAGGAACAAGTTGGTCAGATTAAAGAGCGTTATGACCATCGGATGCTGCTCAAACACATGCCTTCAGAGTTTAACGTCTTCCTGGACCATGTCCTGGCCCTGGACTACTACACCAAACCAGACTACCAGGTACACACAGTGCACACCGTAAAGTACACACTGTAAAGAACACACTGTAAAGAACACACTGTAGAGTACACACAGTAAAGAACACAGTGTTGGTACCGGAACATTCATGAGTCCGTCTCGTTGTTTGGTCCAGCTGCTCATGTCGGTGTTTGAGAACAGCATGAAGGAGCGAATCATCACCGAGAACGAGCCCTTCGATTGGGAGAAGGGAGGAAGTGATGTCACGCTGTCGACCAGTGCCTCCACCCAACCACAGCACAACACCCGACCCACCGTCGCCATGGTCGGGTAAGAACCAAACCGTCAGCTGTATGAGAGCCACTTCACCAGGAGACACATTCATGTGTGAACCTTCAGCAAACGGATCAGTCTGGTTTATTGCAACTCATAATCCATCGTCACTGACAGGAAGTCTGATGGGTTGAGAAACACGGCACGCTCAGATATTAACTTGGCTCATTTGTACATATATAAAAAATATAATGTTCTTTTGTCGGTAGAACTGATGGATAGATAAGGCCAAAACCATCTGAAACAAATCTACCAAAATTAAACCAAAAACTACCCAAATAAGACCAGAAAAATGGACAAAACCAATTTGTAACTACAGCTTTTTGTTTTGCTGGTGTAATCCAAGTCTCCAGAAGCCCTGAGATCCCAAACTGATGTGAAAAGACGTTATCTACATCCACAACGTGTGGTCGAGGTCGTACAGCCACTTCAGTGCACGCTAACACTTTTATCTTAGCAGCTACAGTGAAGACTTTTCATTCTGGGTGCAATGTTCCTTTAAATCACCAGAATGATCTTCAGTACATCATATTTGTAGTTTCTGGATGGTTCCTGACGTCTCAGCGTCTGTAACAGGGTCTCTTGTGTTCACAGACCCATCATGGGGCCGGGTCCTGGAGATCTTCAGCGGGAGAACACCGACGACGTTCTGCAGGACGAACACCTCAGTGATCAGGAGAACGCCCCCCCGGCCCCGCCCAGCCGGCCCCCGGAGAGACGGGGGTCCCTCACGGTGGGGAGCCGGGGGAGACCTGGGAGGACACGGACTTCAACCGCAACAGACTCCGGATCAGTCTGAACAAGGTCTGAGCTGACACAGGAAATGTGACGAATGAGCCGAAAGGTTCATCTTTAACTCCAACTCATGTTTGTTCAGCGTTGGAATGTAACTAAGTACATTTACTCAAGTACTATACTTAAGATCACATTTGAAGTCTTTCTAATGTAACTGAGATTCTGTTAGAACTTCTGTGTTGAATCATAAAACATCACTTCCTGTCCGTCCGCAGGGGGCTCAAGAGGAGGAGGCGGGTCGAGGGGCATGTCCAGTGTCGCCGGTTCGAGGAGGAGCCCCAGAGTCACCGACAGGTCAGGGACGGTCCTTGCGGTACCGCCGAGTCAACAGCCCAGAATCTGACCGCCTGTCTGCTGCCGAGGGCCGGGTCGACGGCTACGGACAGAGGTGATGTGAACCATCAGAAAACTGAGACTTAAAACCAACCTGCTGTTTTGTGACTTGACTTCTCATCAGGAGACAGAATTTATCCTGAGAGTCGACTCGATACTTCCTTTGACTAGATGTTTGAGATGACTTGTGTTTTAACTTTATTGACTTGAGACATTCCTTCCATCGAAGACAAGAGACTCTACCGGTCCCGACTTGACCAGGACGTAGCTTGTCTTATTGTCGATGTCACATTCGAGTCCTTCTGTCTCTATACATCTGTCTGTGTGTCCTCCAGGTCTAGGATGGACATCCTCGGCTCTCCGTCTCGTCACGTCTACTCCTCCCAGCCGGCTCAGATGCTGTCTGTTGACCCAGGTTGCCGCGGCGACCGTCAGGTCAGCGGCCGTCAGGAGGTGTCGGTTGCGTCCGTCGACCAGGAGGCGCACAGCAACGCCTTCATCCGCTCCGTCCCACTGGCTGAGGAGGAGGACTTCGACAGCAAAGAGTGGGTGATCATCGACAAAGAGGCAGAGCTACGAGATTTCCAACCAACCACGTCAGGAACCACTGATGAGGAGCCTGAGGAGCTCCGCCCCCTGGAGGAGCAGGAGGAGAGGAGGAGGCTCAGGGCCGGAGGTACGAGCTTCTGGAGACACCTCAAATATACCAGGACACACAAAATGTCTGTGCGTCTTGTCTATATGACAACAACAACATTATCCTGCCGTATGATGGAAGCTGATCCTTTGAGGTTTACTATCTGTTTGCTTCTTATTTGGCATCGAGACATCAGAGACAGGAGGATGTGGGTGATGACATCATCCACAGGAGAGAAAAATACAGTGAATATTATCGCCAAGGCCACGAGAGAGAAACACGGGCCCTTAGATTCGACATTCATACCTTCATATCTTCTTTACTGCACTTCACTCAGCATGTCGACAGAGTGAGTGTTGGAAACAACAGCTCAAGAAACCAACAGTGCTCCTGCTGCCTCCGCTGGTCATGTGACCCTCAGAGTCTGAAAACTGACACGCATCAAAATCATTAAAAAAAATTATCCCAAAAACATCGAACAAAGGTGACACAGGAAGTAACCAGACGTCACGCCGCGTCGTGTGAATACTGAACGCTGCTTCAGTGTTTGATGTCCGTCTCCTGACACTCTGGTTAACGTTCTGTTTCCCTGCAGGAGGCGAGCTGGTGGTTCGTCCAAAGACCCACACCAGGGACAGCAGCCGGGGGATGCTAACGCTAACAGAGGAGGAGGCGTCCAGGAGGAGTGGTGGGAGCCCCGCCCAGTCGCCCTGTCACTCGCTGCCGTCAGGACGACCCCGTCGGAGAGAGTCGGAGCCCATTGGACCTCAAAGACCGGTAAGAGACCCGGCCAGCCAATCAGAGGAGAGCTGAGCTCTCCGGTGGCACTTTGGCGAGCAGATGAGGACGCGGACGCCCGCTGTGCAGATTCACCTCTCTGATGATGTCATGAGGAGGCGTTCTGCAGCAGCTGCTCCGCCTCACTTATCTGTCAGTCAACTGGCAGCTTAAAGGACCAATCCAGAACCTCGCACAGCTTGGTTTGTCATTCTCTGGGTTCATTCATGATCTGCAGGCTGAGAGGTTGACGTTTAACTGTAGCTGCTCTGAGCCGCCATCACACATCTGATTCAAGTGTCTCTCCTTCATCACGAGGACATTCATGCATTTGACCCCAGCAGCTTCAGAGCGATGACGAGTCGGCTCTGTTCAGACGTTGGTCAAACACTTTTAGTTTAAACATCAGTTTGTTTGATAAGAAGAGGTTGCATCGTCCTGGACTGAGTCTATAATTCACATTGTACTTCACATTGTTGAGTAAAGTAATCAAAGTAATCCAAAACCTTTAAAATGCATCAGTGATTATGGTTATTGATCTGTACCTGGACATGTTAACCAGAGCAGGTACAGACGTCCACACAGGAAACTGAACTGTAGCGACCACCGAGACGTCCGACAGCTAACAGCAGGCCACATATTAAATACTGCAGACAGTATCAGATTCAACGTGTTCAGATGGATTGGTGCTCAGAAAGTCCTCAGGTTGGAGCTCTGCAGGTTTCATTTATTCTCAGGTTCATCCTCCAGCCCCGTCAGTCTTCAGAGGTACCGAGCTAAACGTCTGGACCGATGCTGGATTTGTCCTTTAAGGATGTCACCGTGCAGACATGCAGACGGACTTCAGCAGGAGTCCGTCTGCAGGCTCACAGCAGCACCGTCCTGCAGCTAACAAATGTCACATGCAGTCGCTCTGTTCCAGCAGCAGCAGAGATCCTCTGATTGATTCGATCTGGAGAGAAACTGCCAACTTCACAACGTCTGCATTTAACCCCCGTCTCTCCGTCTGACACGTTAACGCTGCCAGCAGCAGTATTTGACTCTTAGCTGTCAAAGCCTCATGGGAGTTGTAGTTGCTGAACATAATTTTATCCTGGTGAAGATGTTCAGATTTTTCTGTCCACTCCTGTGGTCGAACCTCATTCAGCTCCAGGTGTGGACAGAACAGTTCCATCTTTATAGCGCTGCTGATGACAAACAGGGATGGGTATCGATACGCATACTGCCGATCAATATCAACATGACATTAAGAGATGTAAGGATGCGACTGTCATCTAAAGATGAGATAAGTCCGAGGAGCTGAGGTGGACTCTCTGCAGGTGAAGCTGTCAACAGCTAGAAGCAACTGAACACTGAACACGTTCACATGAGCACCACAATCTGATGATAATCTGATCTGACGCGTTTACATTCACTGTAGTGATGTCATCACACTGCGTCACCGTGAAGCCACCGCCCAAACTCTCCTCAGTACTTCTCCGTTTCTATACTTCCTTCCTTCTACAAGGTGAAGGATGTTAAGTTTTCTCTTTTCTCCGAGTCGTGTACATCGTTTCTTCCTCGCTCAAAAATGCGTTTAAACAACATCTGGTTTCTTTTACGTTTTTACACGTGCAGATGTGAAAGAACAAAAGAAACCAGATTAACACTGTACATGTTCCCAATAAAAAGCAACACTGGGCAAAAAGCAAGGTGTGTTTATCGGATTCCTCAGAGAAAAGACGCATCGCTCGGCGTCTTTTCCTGAGCGGCCACAGACGCTCGCTCCTCATCAGGAACAAATGAAAACAGACTCTGGCGTAGATGAGGTCAAATCGTCAGCTGTACTGTACAACATCGTGCGCTCAGTGTGTAATATACGTCACTTTTGAACACTTTGCCCTGTCGGCCTTCCAGAGAGCTCAGAATATAAACAAGCCGTCGTCATCAAACTGTGCGTGAGTTTCAGAGACGACCCGACGGGTCGAACTCACAGCGCTGATGGTTCCTCGACTGCCTGTGACATGAACCCAGTTGTCTGACCGCACAGCTGTGTGGACGGAGCTGCTGTCAGAGTCAAGATCATTTCCATGTCTTGCTTTTTGTCCATAACTTTTGTTTGGACCATCGTTTTATTCTGAAGGAGTGAATGAGACTCAGCAGCTGTGATCCAACACGATGTTTCTGTCAGGATGTCGATGATGTGCTCATCTTCTGTTGTTCTGCTGTGTTTACTCATGTTCACACCACCTGACAGCACACACACACACACACACACACACACACACACACACACAGTTGTTGTTCTGTGAGTCTGTTCATGATGGTGGACAAGAGGAAATTTACTGTCGAGAGACCAGGACAGAAAAACAACCCCGTCACTACCTGATGAGTGGTGCATGCGCAAGCACATTTGCCATTTTGGATAGCTTGATACGGCAACACGACTTGGACAAACCTCACACAGATCTGCAGTAAAAGCTGAAGTTTGTGAAGCTGGTTGATGATTATGATTACATTTGCTCTTACATTCCCCTTAAATACTTTTGAAAATTGTGTCTCAAAGCATAAAAATATAATTTATCCAGATATTACATCGAGAACATGCCGTGCTGCAACAGGTAACAACGCAGCGCCATCTGAAATGTTCACCATCAGTGTCATCAGAATCTTAAACTATCGTCACAAATTTCTGCAGTTCTGTTTGAAGTTTGACCGTAGATTTGTCCAAGTCGTGTTCCTGTACCTCACTGTCCAAGATGGTGGACGTACTTGCACATTGCACCTGTGAGATCAGGTAGCGACACAGCACAGCATCCCAGAGATCTAACGTCCTCACTGGAACTCCATGATTTATGTGCAGTGCCACGACCAGCGTGGAAGACAGTGGAGGTGTGGAGGTGGAGGTGTGGAAGTGTGGAGGTGAGGAGGTGGAAGTGTGGAGGTGGAGGTGCGGAAGTGTGGAGGTGGAGGTGTGGAAGTGAGGAGGTGTGGAAGTGTGGAGGTGTGGAGGTGGAAGTGTGGAAGTGTGGAGGTGGAGTAGTGGAGGTGTGGAGGTGGAGGTGTGGAAGTGTGGAGGTGAGGAGGTGGAAGTGTGGAGGTGGAAGTGTGGAAGTGTGGAGGTGGAGGTGTGGAGGTGGAAGTGTGGAGTGTGGAGGTGGAGGTGCGGAACTGTGGAGGTGTGGAAGTGTGGAGGTGTGGAGGTGTGGAGGTGGAGGTGTGGAAGTGTGGAGGTGAGGAGGTGGAAGTGTGGAGGTGGAAGTGTGGAGGTGGAGGTGTGGAGTGTGGAGGTGGAGGTGCGGAACTGTGGAGGTGTGGAGGTGAGGAGGTGGAAGTGGAGGTGGAAGTGTGGAGGTGTGGAGGTGAGGAGGTGGAAGTGTGGAGGTGTGGAGGTTGGGTGGTGGAGGTGTGGAAGTGGAAGTGTGGAGGTTTTAGCGAGTCTGTCTTTCATGCAGGAGTTTGTATGGAGTTGTTGTTCAGCCATGTT
This sequence comes from Lagodon rhomboides, assembly GCA_039737535.1. Lineage (NCBI taxonomy): Eukaryota > Metazoa > Chordata > Actinopteri > Spariformes > Sparidae > Lagodon > Lagodon rhomboides. The sequence continues at coordinate 36,426,817 of CM077786.1, forward strand.
TTGTCCAACACTAACCTGAACCAGGTGCTGTAGAGTCCAGACGTGTTGTATTCCTCTAACCTGACTCAGCTGTCCTGAGCTCATGAAGTCACTGGATGATATTCAGGGTTCTGCAGAATCATCCGGTATCAAAAGTGTTTGTGTGACGACAGGATCTGTAGTGGGGTGGGGACAAAATAACAGAAACACCTTATAAAACGGCCCTGCAGTCCATCATGACCCTGATCCGGAACCACCACACTACAGTACGTATTGCGGTCTGGTGTCAGGGTGATGATGGACAGCTAGAGTCCGAGCCGGGCGGTACGGCTATATCACGTTACACAATATAAATCTCAATATTTTGAAATCTCCTCAACATTGGGATTAAATACCACGGTGTCGTCAGCAAATGTGGATATGATGAATGGAAAAGTGGATAAAGGCGAGTAACGAACAGTCCTATGAGTTCAGAAGATGACATCACTTTACTGTAATGAGGCTTCAGAACTGAAAGACGACATACAGCCTCATATCACAATAACCGTATTTAGCATATATGTAGCCCAACCCCAGCTGGAGACTCCTAAAATCTGTACGTCTGTGAAGAGATAACAAGAGGCCAAGAAGCTCCAGCAGCACTGCTCCAATATAGAACAACATCATTAGGCTGAAAGCTAGTAAGGACACTCCCACATTATGTAAGGACACTCTCACACTATGTAAGGACACTCCCACACTATGTAAGGACACTCCCATATGATGCAAGGACACTCCCATATGATGCAAGGGCACTCCGATATGATGTAAGGACATTCCCACAATATGTAAGGACACTCTCACACTATGTAAGGACTCTCCCACACTCTGTAAGGAAACCCCACACTCTGTAAGGACTCTCTCACTCTGTAAGGACTCTCCCACTCTGTAAGGACACCCCACACTCTGTAAGGACACTCCCACACTCTGTAAGGGCTCTCCCACACTGTGTAAGGACACTCCCACTCTGTAATGACACCCCCACACTCTGTAATGACACCCCCACACTCTGTAAGGACTCTCCCACTCTGTAAGGACACTCCCACACTCTGTAAGGACTCTCCCACACTCTGTAAGGACACCCCAACACTCTGTAAGAACACTCCCACACTCTGTAAGGACACCCCACACTCTGTAAGGACACTCCCACACTCTGTAAGGAAACTCTCACACTCTGTAAGGACACCCCACACTCTGTAAGGACACTCCCACACTCTGTAAGAACTCTCCCACTCTGTAGGGACACTCCCACACTCTGTAAGGACTCTCCCACTCTGTAAGGACTCTCCCACTCTGTAAGGACACTCCCACTCTGTAATGACACCCCCACACTCTGTAATGACACCCCCACACTCTGTAAGGACACTCCCACTCTGTAAGGACACTCCCACACTCTGTAAGGACTCTCCCACACTCTGTAAGGACACCCCAACACTCTGTAAGGACACTCCCACACTCTGTAAGGACACCCCAACACTCTGTAAGAACACTCCCACACTCTGTAAGGACACCCCACACTCTGTAAGGACACTCCCACACTCTGTAAGGACTCTCCCACTCTGTAGGGACACTCCCACACTCTGTAAGGACTCTCCCACTCTGTAAGGACACCCCCACTCTGTAATGACACCCCCACACTCTGTAAGGACTCCCACACTCTGTAAGGACTCTCCCACTCTGTAGGGACACCCCACACTCTGTAGGGACACCCCCACACTCTGTAAGGACAATCCCACACTCTGTAAGGACACCCCACACTCTGTAAGGACTCCCACACTCTGTAAGGACTCTCCCACTCTGTAGGGACACCCCACACTCTGTAATGACACCCCCACACTCTGTAGGGACACCCCCACACTCTGTAAAGACTCTCCCACTCTGTAAGGACACTCCCACTCTGTAGGGACACCCCCACACTCTGTAAGGACACTCCCACATTCTGTAAGGGCTCTCCCACACTCTGTATGGACTGTCCCACTCTGTAGGGACACTCCCACACTCTGTAAGGACACTCCCACACTCTGTAAGGACACTCCCACTCTGTAGGGACACCCCCACACTCTGTAAGGACTCTCCCACTCTGTAAGGACACCCCCACTCTGTAATGACACCCCCACACTCTGTAAGGACTCTCCCACACTTTGTAAGGACACTCTCACACTCTGTAAGGACACTCCCACACTCTGTAAGGACACCCCCACTCTGTAATGACACCCCCACACTCTGTAAGGACTCTCCCACTCTGTAAGGACTCTCCCACACTCTGTAAGGACACCCCACACTCTGTAAGGACACTCTCACATTCTGTAAGGACACTCCCACACTCTGTAAGGACACCCCACACTCTGTAAGGACACTCTCACACTCTGTAGGGACACTCCCACACTCTGTAAGGACTCTCCCACTCTGTAGGGACACCCCCACACTCTGTAAGGACTCTCCCACACTCTGTAAGGGCACCCCACACTCTGTAAGGACACTCTCACACTCTGTAAGGACACTCCCACACTCTGTAAGGACACCCCACACTCTGTAAGGACACCCCACACTCTGTAAGGACACTCTCACACTCTGTAGGGACACTCCCACACTCTGTAAGGACACCCCACACTCTGTAAGAACACTCCCACACTCTGTACGGACACTCCACACTCTGTAAGGACACTCCCACACTCTGTAAGGACTCTCCCACTCTGTAGGGACACCCCCACACTCTGTAAGGACTCTCCCACTCTTTAAGGACACCCCCACTCTGTAATGACACCCCACGCTCTGTAAGGACACCCCACACTCTGTAAGGACACCCCACACTCTGTAAGAACACTCCCACACTCTGTAAGGACACCCCACACTCTGTAAGGACACTCCCACACTCTGTAAGGACACCCCACACTCTGTAAGGACACTCCCACACTCTGTAAGGACACTCCCACACTCTGTAAGGACACTCTCACACTCTGTAAGGACCTGTTAACACAGGTTATAGCCTGCAGCTCCTCCAGTTAGTTAGAAGTGAAGAAACCACTTGGATGAGACGTGAAACGTCCTCAACAAACTGAAACAGGTCCACTTACCTATGATACAGCACTAAGAAGGTAATCTGATTACATCTCTGTGTCTGTGTTTAATGAGTGGATGGCTCGTTGACTCTGAGAGGAGGTGAAAACATGCTGTTCACCAGCTTCATCATCAGAAGCAGCTCAGCTCAGTTTCTGTTATTTATTAAAACAGCCTCTGTCCACTGACTCACTGCCCAACCAAACTACATTCTAAAAACAGCTGTTTTAAGGTTGACCTTTATTTTTTCACAGTAAAAACTGTAGTTCAACTTTCCAAAGACTCTTTTCAGATTCACTTCCATCTACAGACACAATCGGCTCACATGTCATTCACTCAGTGACATCATTAACTCACCTGTGACGAGGTATTTGACACAGACGGACACATATCGACTTTTGTGCCCAAAAGAATTCGCAATAACGATATTATTACGATCTGGTTCATGTGTTCATCATCGACACTCCGAGGGTCGCGCTCTCGTCTCCTCCCTCACACCGTGTTACTGCATCTTTCTCTTCTTCTGTTGTCTGTTTTACGGCAGGTGGCAACCAGCGTTACGGCACGTTACCGCCACCTGCAGAACAGACATGATCTTAAGAGCAGCTGGGTTAATATTAATAATAATATCGCTGATGAGAGAGTGCTGCTAGTGAAGGCAAAGACGAGGCAGCGTGACTTGACTTAAAAAAACACTTAGATGTGAGAGTCTGCTTTAGTTGGCTGATTTATTATTTATTATTTATAACCTGTGTAGTTTTTTGTTTCCACAATAAAGGAGCAATCTGTAAAATAAGGAGTTGAAGTTTAAAACATAATATAATAATATCTTTCAGGACTTCTCATCGTATTAAACTAAAGCTGAAGATGACTCAAAGAAACCACCTGATACATATTAAACCAAATGAAACAGTGTCAGAACCTGGTCAGAAGCTGGTCAGAACCAGCTGAGACTGAAGCGTCAGAGGAACAGACGGAGAGGAGAGCAGCACATTCATCTGATCAGAGCTCTGTTTTGTTTCTGTGTGTTTGTGTGACATGAGTGATGGAGGCGTGAGAGGACGAGGTCAGAGGTCACCAGGATCAGCACGGCTGAACCTCTGGGGAGTCTGAATATGCACAACTGATTTCATGAACGTGAATGTGGACGATTTAACTTTTTTTATTTTAAACCTTCGGGCTTCATTTTCCTCCAGCAGGATTTTCTTCATGGTTGCTGATTATCGATCCTCTTCTTGATTTGTTTTCTTCGTCCCTTTTCCTTCAGTTCATGTGTTCATTTGATTTATTTATGCACTCATTATTTTATTTATTTACTTCCTGATCAGTCAGCTCTAAAGCTTCCGTACTTGGTGGCTGCTGTTTACAGGCTGGACGTTATTACATCACCACTGACACTTCACTCCACCTGCAGTGTCACATCTTATCGTTTTAAGTCCTTGTCCGTGCACCAAGTCGTGTTTAGTCATATTTTAGCTTTTCGACCTCGCCGCTAGACTCAGAGCGAGCGCTCCGCCGCCGCCGGCCACCGAGGACTGCCATTCTCTTTTTTACTCCTCTCCAATTCTCCCCCCTCCCCCTCCACATAACTACTGACGCCTTCGCCCCCAACCTATCGCTTTAAAAGTACACAGTATGTCGAGTTTGACTCGCCTGAGGAGACAGAGAAAAGAGCGAGGGTGCCATTGGGACAACACGAGAAGAAATAAAGTGATGTTTCGGGGTAAGCACAGTTTAGGAATAGTCCTTTACCTCTGTTCTCTCACTCAGTTTCTGTTCCTCCTCTTCCTTTTTTCCTTCTGTTCACACATTTTTCCTCCCTTTTTTATTTCCTCCGTCGTGTGTCTGTGTTTCGTGTGCCTGATGACTTCATCTCTCTTTTGTGTTCCCTTGTTTTCTTTTTGCATCTCCAGTGCTCATTTCTTTTTTTCCTTCAGAAGTCAAAGCTCAGACTGTCCAGGCTCAGACTGTTGTAGATAGAGAGATACAGTATGTGACGTGTTCGTGCTGGTGACTTTGTGTCCTTTAAAGTGCTTCTTCTGTGGGGGAGAAATATTTTCATCACCATTTGTCCAGCTAGAGGGATGCTAGTCTGACCAATCTGGCAACCCACACAGCTAACAGTCTATTGGCTCAACTGTCTGTTAACTTTTTCTTAGCTAGCTGTAACTGTAGACAGAGTGCCAGATTTACACCAACACTCCCTCAGCTTCTCTCCCCGAGCTCCTCCCCTCACGACCTTTGACCAATCAGCTGAAGGCTTTAGATGTGAGAGAGCACCAATCAGCTCTCTCCTGTCTAACGTCTGGTCAGGGAGGGGAAGGAGACGAGGGCAGGAAGTCCAATCAGAGTGTTGGGACGTAGCCGTAGGAAACATTTATGAAAGCATTTAATTTTTACAAAGAGTTGCTTCCCGCTCGTTAACCTCTCCTCCTTCCTTCTCTCTGATTGGTCTGTTTGCAGCTGGAAGAGGAACGGCACCAGCCCCGGCCCAATCAGCTAAGGAGGCTGGCCTCCTACGTCTTCTCCTCCTCCACCCTGGAGACGGAGCAGTATCCCCACGGAGGAGGAAGCTTCATCCAGAGGAGCCGCTCCGCCGAGAGTAGCCCCGCCCACGCCACCACCGCCGCCACCCGGCGGCGACACGCCGGCACCTTGCCGACGCCTGGCAGCCCGCGGAGCAGACACTCGGTCCTGAACGTGTCGAGGACACAGCTGCAGCAGATGTTAGCCAAGCTCATGAACAAGAACAGCAGCTGAGAGACGGACTCAGAACACACACACACACACACACACACACACACACACACACACACACACACAACCACACACACATGCAGAGTCTGTCAAATCGTTTGGGGCCCTCCCACCTGTGAACTGTAAAATATCAGGTGCAACATCGAACAATCGCTTTAGCATCAGCTCATCCTTCAGTCTGAAACGTGTTTATTGATGATTGATATTGAGACTTTTAACATAAAGTCTGTCTCTGAACTGTCGTCATGGTTACCAGACGGGAGGCGGTCATGTGAAACGGCAGCAGATGTAATTATTTTCTGTTGTGCGACCTGTTCGAAAGAGTCGCAGTTCATATCCCCCACAGCATAAAATAATACTAAACTAAGCTTTTATTTTGAAATCACAGCCCGTCCTGTGTTCAGAGTTCTGTTTTAAATGTTTGAATATTGAATTTGTCTCCCTGCGTTTCTCTGTTTCCCGACTGAATCGTCTTTAACAAACCGTCCCGTCTGAAACACATTTTGGATCAGATTCTGTACTTCTGATCTTTACTGGCAGCGTCGCAGCCACCGACACACCGACACACCGACACACCGACACTCCGACACATCGGCTCTAACTTCAGGAACCAGTCAGACCGTTAACAAATATTTTGTCTGAGCTGGATCGTTTTTATGATCGTTGAACCAAAACATTTACGGCAGGCTCTGCACACACACACACACACACACACACACACACACACACACACACAAATACATAAACACACACACACTCATATGAAACTGAGAGTCAGATAATAACCACAACAAGCCATATTACTGGCACACAGCAGCACCGCTGTGTTGGTAAACAAGTCGTTACACACACACACACACACACACACACGTAGCTCTACCGACTCTCCAGCAGAGGGCAGCAGAAGAAGAAGAGCTGACGACAGGAAATGTTTTCCATGCAATAAAGTGGGCGGAGCCTCTCTGCACAGCTGGTGTTGCACAGACCTGTCAGACTGGAGGACACCAGGTGAACTGAAGTTCCTCCTGGTCGCTGTGGAGCGGACAGAACCGGGGCGAGGCTGCTAACAGACTGTTAAGCTTTACGTGTCTGTGCGTTTTATTTATTTCAACCTTTTCTCCTGTTTGTTTCCTGCTGAAGTGAAGAGCGATCGTCGAGGAATGCAGGTCGTCCCGGCGATCGAGTTTTTTTGCACCGAGACTTTGGAGTCGGCTCGTTCCCTCCGATCATCCCGTCCACCGAGCAATACATCGACACCGACGACACGTCTTCACCGACACAAAACCAGTGATCCGAAACGTCTCGCTCTGAGTCCAGCCTCATTAAACGTTGTGTGTGAACGGAGGAGTGTGAGTTTCTCTGTGAAAAGGTTTCTTGAAGGTGTGATTACTGATCCGAGCTATGATCAGAGCCTCTACGGCAAAAACTGTTACTGTGCTGGGTCTCTGGGCAGAAGTACGGTGGCCCGGAGGTGCAAATATGTCACACACAAAAAAGAAAACAGCAAAGTTTTACAAAAAAAACAAAAAACAACAACAACAAATGACACATGGACAGTTCATAAAACCGCTCAGCAACAGTTAATAAACACACAACTGCAAACAAACTAATGAACGACATCACAATAATAGTTTTATATTAATGTTTCACAAAAACACAAGAAGGAAAACAAACGTCAAAGTTAGGTTTCACAACATTTAAAGGAGCAGTCCGTAGTTTTAGAGGAGAAATTCAAACTTTTACAATATTAATGAGGTCATCATACAAACTGTGAATAAACCAGCTGTTCTCAGAGGAAACACTGTTTGAAGCTAGAAAGGTGGCAGGGTCCGCCACATATAAACAAAGTAAAACAGTATAAATTGTGTTAAAGGTCAGTTTGTTTATCAGCCAATGAGGATCTTTCTCTTGTCTTTAACATTTCTTCAACTAAACTACAGACTGCTCCTTTAATCTACAGACTGCTCCTTTAAACCGTAAAAACGTACAAATGATTTTTTTGCAAAAAATAAAAAAATAAACAAACAAAACTTGCAAATCACAAAAAAATAGACCAAAACATAAAGTTCTGTGACGACTTCTGACATTTTTTATTTTTTGCTGACCTTTTCTTAATTTATTTCCTGATTTATTTGCTGGAATGTTTGATTTTAAAATAACCGTGTTTTTGCTCTTAGTGGCCACAGAGCGATGAGAAGGTCAGTCTGCGACTGCCCTGCGATAATGTGACACTTCTGATCTACTAAAATGTTTCTGATTGGTCGAGGAGCTCAGATGGAGGCGGAGCTCTCAGCGTGTAGGAGCTGTTGAACACGACATAGAGCATCATGGGAAGTGAGGCGTCACACACTGCTGTCGGCTGTCGTTGGTCTCGTTGACTCTTGAAGACTTTGTTTTCTCGTGTTCTGTCACTCGGTCGACATTTAGGTCGAGACCGAAGTATCTCAACGTCTTCATGTGTTTCAGGCGTTCATGATCCCCAGAAGACGAATCTGTCTCACTCCGGCTATTCTTGACTTGTCCTGTAGCGCCTCCGTGAGGTTGACATCAGTGGGTTTGAGTGTGTCGGACAGATGATGGAGTGTTTATCCTGATAACTTTGATTCTCATCTTCAGGTACTTTGGTTTGCAGAGCTGATGACATTCACACTTAGCTAATGTTAGCATGCTAACATGCTAAACTAAGAGGGTGAACATGATAAATATATATACACCTGCCACACATCTGGATAATAGCATTGTCATTGTGAGCATGTTAGCATGCTGTTAGCATTAAGCTTGAGTAGCCTACAGCTTCACAGAGCTGCTAGCTCGACTGTAGCCTCTCAGTTTATCTTTAAAGGTGCAAGAATTTTGGTTGTAAAGTGAAAAAAATGAACAAATATTACCCACAGAGTGCAAAGAAAGCATTGTTAATTTAATATCAAAGACCTGCATGTATACGTTGCAGAGATATCTACATCAGTCAACATGCTAATAAGCTAGCCATAGCCTGTCCAAATGATTCCAAACAGACGAGCTGTGTGGAGACATCTGATGGTTCTCTGGTTGTTTCTCCGTTTTAAATCAAGTCTCCAGCTGCTTCAGTTGTTTAGCAGAATGCTGCGACACCATCTTTATCCTGAGATCAGGATTTTATGATCTGGTTCTCGGCGCTGCGTGTTTCTGTCAGAGCCACTTAATTAGATCAAGACAATGAGGAGATGAAGTCGGAGGATCAGAACCAGCCGGTCGAGGTTACAGGAGGTTGTTGGTGTTCGAGTTAAATCAGGTCTTCCAGAGGACGAGGTCGACCCTGTTTCATCTGTACGGACTTTTTGACTCTAAGGTCCATCAGATGGGAGGTTCAGGTGGCTTTGTGGGTTTGGTTCTGTTCTCGGCTGTTTGTGGAGCTGTGAGACTGAACGAGTCCTCTGTGGTCTCAGAGGGGTCGTCCCGCTTCCTCACATCATTTCATGTATTTGGACCGTCGTCTTATTTCCATTGTGCTTCCTCTTCCATCGCTGTTTTCTGACCGCTGGACTTCACTGTTGCACTTTATCATTGAGTCGACTGGAGAGGGGGGGCCGGGTCGGGCCGGGCCGGGTCGGGTCTGTACGTATGTACAGTTTTCACATTCGTCGCTCAAAGTCTGCATTTTCTCAGAGCTCACTGAAAATCTAAGGGGCGGGGCCTTTGAGCAAGATTGGTGACGTCACAGATATGTTGGAAGCCAATCATCGTCCAGTATTCAGCAAACACAACGGTGATGTGGAAACATGAGGCGTCCAGGTCACACAGTGGAGCAGGAGACAGTTAAACTTCTGAAAAGACACATTTACATCATCAGAGATTCAGGAAAACTTAGCTGTTAGCTCTCTAGTGTTTTAAAATGGAAAAACAACAGAAAGAAAATATTTAAACTTAATTAAAACTCTGCAGAATTATCTGTTAGCACGTCCTGTTAGCAGTGAACCTGAGGATGTTCAGACAACTATCACTGGATCACTGTAACACTGAAGAGAACTTAAAAACATTCTGTTTCTAAGGCAGGTTCTGAACACGTGACTGTTTGAGGATCCTGCTAAACAACTGAAGCAGCTGGAGACTTGATTTAAAACAGAGAAACAACCAAAGAACCATCAGACGTCTCCAGACATAAACTGTGAGTGAGACTAATGAGCACTTTCATCTAAAGACTAAGACTAAATCTAAACTAGCTGCCAAAGTCAACACTGTCATGCACCCACTTCAGACGGGCTGCATGCTAATGCTGTTAGCAGCTACATGAAGACTTCATGTTAATAAAGGTGTAAATCTGGTCTCAGATCAGTTAGTGATGTGTTCTCTGCTGCAGACTGTGATCACAGCAGACGAGCTGGATGGAGACATCTGATGTTTTAAATCAAGTCTCCAGCTGCTTCAGGTGTTTAGCAGAATCTTCAAACAGTCTCTCCTCACATGTTCAGAACCTGCCTTAGAAACATCATGTTTTTAAGTTTTCTTCAGTGATCCAGTGATAGTTGTCTGAACATCCTCAGGTTCACTGCTAACAGGACGTGCTAATAAGATAAGATAAGATATGAGATATATTAGAAACCTGTCTGAGATGAATTCTCAGCATTTGATTGAGGCTGGTTTCCACAGGATGTTCTGAAAACTGGCTGCCTGGAAGAAAAATGATGAGCAGGAAATAAAATGTAATTAATGTCAGAAATAAACACAAACCACCTCTCACGTCACAACGCAGTGCGCCGCCATTTTTTCCATTTCACATTGAATGAGATGGAATGACGTTACAGTCAGTACAGCTGTTTTAAGGGCATGCACAGTAAATGTAGCTGGTTTCAGTGTTGTGTAGACCAGCGGGACACGAGCCGGACGTTGGCATGTTACTGGTTGGTTTTAGTAGAAGTCTGTTACAGTGTTGCCACTTTGAAATGGTTTTTGCCTCGTAGATTCTTTGGAACTTTGCCGTCATAAATTGTATTTTGGTCGTTCAGTCTCTGGAGTGAACAACAAACAAACAACCTACAGAGCAGAAACATCCAGACGACGTCGTTTCAATGCCTTTGCCGAAGTTGAAACGACGTCCACTGGAGAGCCATGAACGGTTCATTGATGTGTTCATTGAACGGTTCAGCGAGGATTCAAACCCTGAACCTCGACCTCAGCAGCTGCATGAGGCGTGAACTTTACCAGGAGAGCTATTTATCAGATTTATTAATGATCATGTTCTGTTCATCCGACCTTCATCAGGAAGGTTAATGTTCAAAGGTTTGATGACCACAACATGATGTTTAATACATCTGATGAATAGCTCTTCTGGTAAAGTTCACGCCTCATGCAGCTGCTGAGGTCGAGGTTCAGGGTTTGAATCCTCGCTGGAGTTTTTACTGCATGAAGTTAAATTTGGCTTCATGAAAACTTTAATTTTGAACCACAAGAAGTTCTTCAGTCGTCTGTGACTGAAGTTTAAAGACGTCTAACGTTACAGTGTAGAGACTTAATGTTGAACCCTGTAAGACGTCACGTGGACGTCAGTAGTGAACATTAGAAGACCTCAAAAAACTTTAATTCTAGCTCTCCAGTGGACGTCTTTGTCGACGTTGAAAAGACGTCCACTGGGGATTTTTCTACTCAGTGGAAACATTCAGGAGGAAACACCATCCAATCAACATCTCACATCCAGTGAGCAAGCTGTGAGAATCAAAGTGCTCCGACCGCAGAGACTTGAGACTTTGAGGGACATCTGGAGTTTGATCCAAAGTCCCACGAATCCCCAAAAATGTGCTAAGACTTGAAATTATTCAGTTTTAACTGATGTGTGGACATTTGATTGTCTTTGACCGAGCCCCCCGAAAAGAAAAAAAAAATCCCAGGAGTTTGTTTGAGAAGAGGAGGTTGTCTTTGCTCACTGGTTGTTAAATTGACAGCACAGATACTGAAGAACCATTGAACAACATCAACAGCTTGTTTAAATGTAGCCTCAAACAGTTGTTCAGTTTGTTTCAGAGCCTCCAGATTTTTGAGGGCTCAGTTGTAATCACCGTCTTCATGGTGTCTGACTGTGAATGACTGATTCTTCGGCCCACGTTGCAAACAAAAGTCTTAGAACAAAGTGAAAAGAGCAGCCATGAAAACCAAGAGCCAGTGAGTGTTTGTGACCAACAGTTAATGGATGAGATTTGTCGTGTTCAGGCTCTTTCATCATATTGCAGTAGAGGGTGGAAATGGTTTGACTGGTCCATCTCTTCAGTGTCTGCAGGACAATATTCTCCACTTTGAACAAGACGTTTTGTCCTTTAAAGGACTGTTCTGTCCTGAGAGACGGAGGCTCTCAGTAGGGAACCTACAAACACTTTTAGGTAGTTTTTGGTTTGTGGTCTCCTGAGCTGTTGGAATTGAATATCAGGCTGCTGCTAACGTCGAACCAAAGCAGCGCTCTGTGATACGCAACTTGTCATTCGAACGGCATTCTTTGAAGTCGGACATTTTGGGAGTGCACTTCCAAAATCTGGCGACGTGAGTTAGCTAGGACGACCATTTTGTGCAATGAAAGCCAAACGGTTGCTTTCTCAGTTTGTTAAAGGGCTACATTAAGTAAATATGCACCACTTGCTGTTTCATAAAGCTCGAGGCGTTAGCGTTCGCTCAGCCCGAGCAGATGTCCCTCTGCGCCGAGGCGACGTCCAGACTTTATTTTTCATGCTGCTTCATGCTGAGTTCAGGACGTCCTGCCTGTTTTATATTTCGCATAACGTCACACTATAACCACTTAGAGAATGTAAGAAGTGGACTAGCTGCTAACTCTGAACTTTATTTTGCACGCCTGCAAAATGATTCACCTACCGTACAAGATTGTCACTGATACACGTCAATGTTTTGTCCCGTGTCATCATGAACGCAGTGCCACATTCAGTTCAGAGCAGGCGGAGAGCTTCGAGTGCGCTCACTCTGCTGACAACAGTTTAAAAAAAACGATCCGCAGCATTAATGACGGTGTGTCGTACAAAAAGACTGTTTACAGACTGTCGCCACTCTTTGCATGAGATCTACTGTTTGTACGACATGCACCTCTGACTGTAAATGACTGAAAACAGCACTGTACTGTAATTACAACAAAACCACAGTGAATATACACCTCTGACTGAAAAACGTCTGTGATTCTTTTGTAAATAATTTTCACCGCTAGAGGAGATACTCACGGATCAGAGCTGTCGAGTCCACACGTTAACATGACGAGAAGCAGCTGATGGTCACAGAATCTTCATCTTTCATCACAGCTTCCCTTCCCGACAGTTTCTGGATAAAGGAACTGAGTTTTGAACATGATTCCCATCGGCGATGATAAGATTTGATTGTACTGCTTCGTTGCAGGAGAACGAAACCAATGTGAAGCCGTCCCAAGTAGACAGTCGGCAAAATTTAAAGAGCTATTTCCTACAACTGTCCAAGGAAACTAACACAGAAGGAAGGGTCCTCACGTCACTGCGTCTCTGGTGTCAGACTGTGTTGAAGTCTATGGGAGAAACACTCAAACTTGTGATATGAAATCAAAGAGCACACTTCAGAGACAAGGTCAACACCTGAGGCTTTATCAACAGGCAGAACAGGCTGATGATACAGAGATCAGACGGGTCAGGTCCGACAGAACATCACTGATGAGGCTGTAATCACGCTGAGAACAGGAGCGATAAAAGCTCAGGTGTTGACCTCGACTCTGAAGTGTGCTCTTTGATCAGAAGTTTGAGTGTTTCTCCCGTAGACTTCACCACAGCTGACACCAGAGACGAGGTGATGTGAGGACCCTTCCTTCTGTTTTATTGTGCTTGGTTCTTGGTTCTTCCTCAAATTGAAGCAGTTCTTCAGTCAATCTACCATTAATATCATTGTGGTCTGGAGGAATTATGACCAAAACAACTAAAATATGACCCAGGATCTAAAATCGTTCTTCAAACCCTCACACGTGTAGCATGAGAGTCAAATACTTGTAAGGCTGGCTGTTCACTCCAAACAGAATGTGTTCAATATGATGCAGTGAGCAAATACTTGTCTAATAACTTAAATATTAATTTAATGAAGCGCAAAAAAACATACAATCAATGAGCCTCTTTTGGCTGTGAGAACATTGCTCTTGTTTGGAGTCGTGTCGGTCAAACTGCTGCTACTCATGTTCTTTATTTAAAGGAGCGATCTGTAAGATATGGCCAGAATATCATTCATTCCTTCAAAACTGAGCTAACGTGAACAGAGTGAAGAAACAACAGTGTTGATGTCAAAGACGTCTCTGTTCTGTGTTGCAGAGATGTATAAGTTAGCATGCTAACCAGCTAGCCGCCTAACTCCAGTGAGTAGCTCCAGAGGTGATAGTCTGATAGCCCAGTAGTTTCAGTTCACTACTGAGTCTAATAAGTCAACAACAACCTATTTTCCTTCTAAACCGTCTGAACTCAAGTTTCTGTCTCTGACTGAACTCAGACCAGTTTAATCTCCTCGTTAACTCATCATCAAACTCACTTCATCCAAACTGGACACAAACTGATCAGAGTCACCAGAACAGTTCTGGTTTGTCTCCATAGTCACCTCTGGTTCGGTCCAAATCAATCCTCAGTTCCCAGTAACATGTGAAGATATTCTGTCTCTACATGCTGATGATGTCCGACTCTCTCTCTCTGTCCTCTCCTGCCGTGTCTTCCCGTCCTCGGAGTCATAGTCCTGGTCAGAGCTGCTGTAAATCACCTCTGTACTGAGTCCTCTGTCTTCATGCTGACCTCCATCACTCTCAGAGTTCAGTGACTCCTGCTGTCGTACAAGGTTTCAGCTCAGGCAGACTGATCAGCTAATAGGGCAACTTAACTCCACGACTAACTGAGCTAATTGGCTAATGGCAGCTGGTTGCTATACTTTCAACTATAGTTTTGGAGATACCTTTGCATTCTGGCCATTTCTTACAAATTACACCTCAAAGAAATTAGATAACCCTGAAAATGATTTCCAGAAAACAAATCGGATCAGACATATGTGATCTGTAGCAGTGCAGTGTGTAGATGTGATGGTAAACAGTAGCAGGCTACCGTGCTGTGGTTAAACTAAGATTTACTACTTATCTTTGCCCCAGAAAATCTATTTATTGGAAGGTTTTATTAATAGTAAAAATGTTATTTCCATCAACATTACTGCAGCTTTGAAGCCTCGACAAACAAGATGATTTAGCTTATAAGTCCCACAAACCTTTTTCATAGTCTGCCACAAAACATTTATACCTCATGAATCACACAGTAGAATTATATAAATGTTAAAAAATATTGTTAAGCTCCTCTCAGACAAACATTTTATTGCATATTTGATATGTTAGTGCTGATCTTTATGGAATAACAGGGTGATACTGTACAGATAATGTGTCTGTGGAAAGAACAAAACTGCATCGTGTCTTTTGGTGAACACTCGTCTCATTGTTGATTTTGTTACGACTGTGCGCCACCTTCACCACTTTGTTCATCAGATCCGTTTGGACCTTATGTGTCTCTCATGGCTGATTCTCAAAGGAACATTCAGATATTTTAAGAAATATTTTTTGTTTGTCCAAAATGAGTCGTTTTCATCCGTGAGAGAGGTCCAGGAGGTGTTTAGAGTAGCTTAGCGCAAAGACTGGAAGCAGGGGGAAACTGCTAGCTCAGCTCCTACTTAAACACAGATCTTGTTAGCATTAAAGCTAGTCTGCAATCCATTCTGTAGTCAGCTAAAACAAACCAACAACCCCGAGATGAGTTCAGGCCTGCAGAGCTGCTTCGTTCAGTCACTGCTCCCAGCGAGCGTTGGCTAGTAAATAGCTTCAATGCTAACTGCTGCTAAAACCAAACATTTCTCCTTCAACACTTCAGTAAACAATTCAATTGAGCTTAGCTAGTGTCTCTAACATGCTTCTAGTTTGTGCTAAGCTAGGCTCAACATATTTCTTTACTGAGCACACAGAAGTGAAGCTAGCGTTAATCTATCAGTCTTTTTTTCTATTTCTAAATCTGTTTATTTAACAACATGTGAATCAGACAGCCTTAGAGTTGTTGGGAAGTAAATTTGTCTTCTCTTTTGATGGTGCTAGGCTAGCTCCTTTCTTCCAGTCTTTGTGCTAAACTAAGCTAAGCTAAGCTAACGTTAACACATCCTGGACCTCTCTCTATACTGGGTGAAACTGTGTCATGTACAGTTCCCATCTGACTCTGATGACCAAAACAAGAGCATCTAATTAAAACGCCTGAATGTTCCTTTAAAGTTTTTGCAATAACAGCAGAGTTTCTGATGTGGAGGGTTCAGTGTGATGATCCGTGAGTGTCTTTCACGTGTATAATACAATTACGTTTCTTTTCTATCACTATATGATTGTACAGTACTGCTTGTATAATTTACAGGTAAAGCATGTATTTTAAACTTTTTGTAAATCCAAATGATAACTGTGTACATATATACAGAAATGTAGAAAGTCATTAGGTTTGCAGTTAATCTCTAATAGCATGATAACTAGCGGGGTTTAGTATGTATGTACAGGCTGTATGTTAAATCTTTATGAAGGGAAACACTTGAAAATCACCTGATATCAGACTGCGTGCTGTCTAAGGATAAACTCTGCAATGCATTTTTTTGTGCCTTTTATATCAATGTATGTAATCTAGACAATCTTGAAAAGCTTGTGTACAACCAAAATGACATTAAAATGGTTTTGGGGGCAAAATACATCACTTCCTGCTGTCTTTCTTACCAGGAGAGCGACCATTAGCAAGGGGCTGCTACACGTTAGCTTCCTCTAAAACATTACCACTTATTTTTCTTTTTTGTCTGGACATGAACAATGGTGTATAAAATGTTCAGACTGCTTGAAGAGACATCGTCACTCCTTGTAAGCATGGCAGTTAGCTGGGGAGCTAGCTGGTGTTTGTCAGCTGGTCAGTTCAAAACTCCCTTTTCTACAGGTTTGTGTCAACAAGCCTCATCTCGCTGCCAGAGATTAGAGTACTGGTTTTATTTTGGTTCATTGTGTGAGTGATTGTGTATCTTCGTCATACATGTTGATTGTCAAAGTATTGTGATATATATATAAACTTTATCAGTAAACTCTATCCATAATGTTTTTGTTCCATGTGGATGTAGTTGTAACACAGTGTTGTTGTTTTGATTCCAGGTGTTGTCGCCCACCGAGCAGAGCATGCCATCGCCGCCCTCCCCAGACTATCGGACAAAAGGCCAGAGCGACGAGAAGGAGCATTTCCACATCCTTCCTCAGCTGCAGGCCAAGAGGGCTGACTTCCTCACCGTCATGCTGACCGGTACCTTGCCTCAGCGCCGGAGCTTTGCCACGCCAGACGAAGATGTCCCAGAACCTCCAGGGCCAAAGGATGACGATGTCACAAAGAGCGAATCCAACAGCGAGGCCAGTCAGAAGAGCACTGAACGTAGCCAAGACGCTGCTCCTTCAACACTCATGGCCGAGGACCAGAGGGGCCCGAGGGAGCACGCCTCAGCTGCTGATGCAGACCCTGACCTGGAGGATGCTTCTAAAACCCTGGTCCTCTTCTCACCCGGAGACACTCGCAAGTCTCCCTCTGGTGGTGATCATGTTCTCGAGGGTGAGTTGGCCACACCATGTGGCCTCCCTTCTCGTAATGACCGCCTGCTGGTTGGGGAGGCGAGTCAGCCTGAACCTGGTGAGACTGGCCGTTTGTCCCCTGCTCTCAGGTCAGACCTGAGGCCATCCACTCCCATCGCTCCTGCATCACCACCCTTCACCAAAGTAGAGCGCACTTTTATCCATATTGCAGAGACATCACACCTCAATGTCATGTCTTCCAATGGTCACTCTGCCAAGGACAGTGACCGGGAAGTCTTGGCCATCATGAAGTCATCAGCTGTAGATGAGGACACCCGCGAGCAGGGAGGAGCACCACTGACAGACGTTACTCCAGAGGATTCAGTGCCAGACCAAACTACACCAGCTGACAAACAGGGACCAGCTGACAAACAGCCCAATACTGAGAATGGTCCGTCAGCTATCCTGGCCCTGTCTCTGGAGCCTGTTTCACAGGCCATGTCAACAGTTCATGAACATGAAGATCAGGTGCAGGAACCTAAGATACAGCCATCATCCGGTGATGAAGCAGCCGTGCTTCAGACAACTGAATCAGAACTTCCTGCTGCCATAAAGCCCAGAATCCGAAGCCGAATCCCAGTCCTCATCTCTGAAGAGGACTCCGGCTCAGAACAGTCCTCCTCCCTTTCAGCTCGAGCTCGGCTTCAGCAGCGAGCCAGGCAGCTAGACTTGGCGCGACTGCTGGTCCAGAAGCAACAGGGTCGCTGGATGAGGAGGAGGATGCTGTCTGGGACGTCGTCATCATTATCTTCTGGGGACGATGAGCGTCGGAGGGCTTCTGAAACTCTTTCCACCACCGGCTCAGAGGAGGACACACATACCTCGGATGAGTCCAGGAGGAGTTCTCGTCTCAAAACGACTGAAGAACAAGGCTCCAAGGAGTGCAGGAGCAGAATCCCTCGGCCCGTCACGCCCATAAAGAGGCCTTCAGTTGGGCTTGCTGCTGCTGCTCCTTCTCCTCTCTCCATGCCAGACTCCACCAAAGGAGCATCATCCTTCGCTAACGGGTATGATTGTTTTTCTCTCTTTGAGTGTATAAAAGTTTTGATGTTGAAGCAGTTAGAATTTAAAGAAATAACACCTTCACTGTACTCTTCTGTCCACAGGAATCAGAAAATTGGACTAAGCACTCTCAGCACTCAACGGAAATCCAAACCAGTCTCACCCAGGTCATCCTCCTCGTGTCCTCGTCCCTCTGCTGCCCCTGCCCCGTCCGGCAGCCCTCGAATGCCCCTGCGAGTCCTGTTTGGAACCCGACGCAGCCTTAGCTCCACCCACTGCAGGACTGACAGCCCCTCCCCTCAGAGAGTATGTCCGTCCAGGCAGCCCCTCTCGGTTCGAGCCCCAACTGTCCCCATGCTCCCGCCCAGGACTACAACAACCATGCGACGCAGCGCCTCGCAGGAAGCCACCGCCCAGACCTCCTCTGGCACCACGCCCGCCAGAGCCAGGCCGAAACCAGCTGGGGCGGCTAAGGGAAAGTCAAATGCCAGGGAGAAGGCGGTGCCCGCTAGATAATACAAAGAGACTCGTTGCTGAGACATGTTTGTGTATAATCAGTCTTCGGACAAGCTACGCCTCAAAGGTTCTCACCTGATTCCATATAAGACTGTGATGTTACAATGACCTCCTTCAATTCATTTCATGTATACAGACCTCTTATATTTTCCAAGGACAGCTTACTGAACTATCTTCATGGGCTTCCAGTAATCTTGACTGTCATACAGGAGCGTGGCTGCCATGGTGCTATGGATACGTCTGCTGCTCCCTGGTCAATCTTTGATCTGACTGCTTTCTGGAGCGGAGAATCATGGCCTCCAACAAGTCCGGTTTCAGAGACTCTCACCTTACACAATACTCCCAGCTTGTCCACAGCTATATTACTCTTCTATTGACAATACCCTGCTTGGATCACATTGCATGGTGAAGTATATCACTAATACATTGAATCTGTAGAGGGAAAACAACATGTACAAAATTCTGTACCTTTAAATTATTTGATATAGTTCTCCCCTTCCTGTTGGGATAAACAGGCCCAAAAAAGATCAAATTGGACTGTTCGAATGCCCAAACGATGTTAATATGATAAACAAGTCCTCACTATATCCTGTACTCATTATGGTTTTGGATGAAGAGAAGAGCTGGATGTGAACAGAAAATAAATAGCTCGCCGCTCGCCTCCTCCTCATGGTGTGACAATGGGCATGCTTTAATCATTCTATTTTCTGGGTGTTTTTATTTTGTTTATGCTCTGAAATGTATATAATAGAATCATTTCCCATAAAGACATCTTTATTTTTTATCTTGCCAAGCAAAGTGTACATTTCAAGTCTTTAACCTTCTGTTCCGATGTGTTGGCACTACGCCTGTTTTTTACGCATGAGAAAAACAGGGTTAACCATGAGAGGAAGTTATACCTGCTTGGATTCTGCTGACAGTGCAAAAAGTCTGATGGTTGTTGGAGCCCATGTTGTGTTTGTACGGGACCGATGGGCACTGAGCTGTGAAGTAAAGTCTTGGTCATGTGGAAGGGCGTCTTGTCATTCTTTCTTACTGGTTTCCAGGAAAGTCAAGGACCCAATCTGATCTGGACCCAGACTTTCTATGCGCTGGATCCAGATCGGGTCCATCTTAACTTGCCACCAGCTTCAGGTCTATATAAACACAATCACAGAGCAGGTGTGTTATTCCGCAGAGCAGCTCACAGTGTTTGACCGTCAGTGTAGGGTTGCCAGGTAGCCTGGTTTGCATCAAGACTGTTTGTTAATGTTTAAAAAATGTACTAATGGCTGATACAAACAAACAAATCTCAATATTGGTGTTGGCCTCAGAAGTCCGGTTCTGGTCAGACTATAATTATACGTATTTAAACAGCATTTCCAAAATGTTTTGTTTACATCAGCAGCTTATTCTCAACCGTCCCTGCTCTTGTTTGTGTCCTTCAGCTGCCCCAAACAGAAAGTGGGCCTCGGCTCAGAGAACCTGCCGGCAACGGCTCCATCAGCCGAGACGCGCCTCACTTTATCTCCAGTCAGATGATTCTCCCCACAGATACAGACCTGGGAGGTCGCACTGGTCAGTTATTATCAGATCCTTCTTCAGAGAGCTGCATCAACTGATCCCAGTCAAGCCTCCGGACCCCCAGCAACAACCCTGCTGCTGTTTCCTCATCAGTCTCAGGCCAGAAGCTTCAACGACGTCACACTTTGTGCATCAGCTCTTTTTTCCCAGTCGCTGCTGAGATGATGACAGTAAGATGTGTCAGGTGGTGTCGCTGCACAAAGTTCACTTTTGTAACATTTCTTTACAGTCACGTTTGACTTTATCCTAGATCACAAGACAGCACCTTTGCTCCAACACCTCCATGGCAACAATCACTAGGACTTGTGACTCCATCAGCAGAGCAGGAGGGAGGATGCAGTTCCCCGGACAGCTGAGGTGAGAACAGCCGACAGACAGAGAACTTTAAAACACCACATGGTGTGCAGGCCGTCTGCCTGGAGGACCATAAAGTCAGAGAGGAGACGGTGCCTTCACCTGTTCTCTCTCTGGACTGCAGCTCATACGGTCGTCCATCACTTGCCAAACACACTCACCCGTCCACTGAGGAGGCTGTTGGACAGACCCCCACCCTGAACAAACGGTTCAGTCCATCCCCAGCTGACCACAGCAGCTCCGAGGGGAAATGTTTTCCACCAGACAAGTCAACAAAACCTTTCAGCCAGGCTCTTTGGATTGGGAGGATTTGCCTCTTTCTGAAGGTCTTACTGAGTTTGTGTGTGAGGAAAACAAAGATGTAGACTTTGTTCATGAAACAAGGCCACATCTACATGTGCCAAATCAGAAAGAAACGGCAAAAACAACCTGGAAATCAGATCAGAAGACAAGAACTTATCAGTTAGCTCAACTCCTGTTTGTCAAACTAACACAGAGACTCTTCCCCTGACTGCTCTCCATCAGATCTGCTGTAACATCAGTGTGTGTGTGATTGGGTGCTGCTGCTACGTCCACGGATCAAATTACAATATTGAATTCTTGACAGACTTTGATTTAACCTTTGTATTATGTCAGTGTGAGAACCCTGTTGTTTCTGTAAGTTCAAAATGTTCATGAAGTAAACACACACACACACACACACTTTGCTGTGATCACATTAAAAACATGCACATTAATATTCAAAGGTCAGGAACATATTCAGGCTTGGACTGAATAGATGAAACCAAACAGGTGACGTGAGAACAGTCTGACAGTGATGGTCGAGCTGAGGAGCAGCCTGTAAACTGTCCTGACTAAAACACCTTTGGATTTATTCCAGGTCCCGTTTTCTATTTTATATTAATAAGTACTCAGTTTGAAACCAGGTTTAGAGATGTAAAAACCTTCAGTCAAATAAAACCTCACTCAGGCAAGTTTATTTCTATAGACTTCAATCCATTCAGAGACACAGAAATTAATCAAAACTAAAACATTAAGACATTAAAACAGCATCTGAAACACAGAACAGAAAAAAAGAGTGAGAGAGTCCAGAGAGTCATCAAACCGTCGAGCGCTGTTCGGCTCAGTTGGTCGAGCAGGCGTCTCGTGAACTGCAGGATCATCTTCAGCCTGGGTTTGAGTCCCGGTCTGGTTTCTATCCTGTTTCCTGTCTCTCGATCTGTCTTGTCAACAGAAGGCAAAATAAAAATAAAACAAATATTGATAGAACCAACACAGATAAACAAATCTTAATAAGATTAGATAAAGTCACTACATTCATTGAGATTTAATTTCTCTGGTCTTTATTTGTTATTATTCCAACAGTAACAGAATGTAATCAAGTTACATTACTTTAATATTGTAATCGGGTGAAATCAGGTAATCTGGACACCTCAACTCAAGTGTTATTGATTTCTGTTCTGCACAAAACTGAATTAAATAAAATTAATGAAATTAAATGTGAATGATGACTTCATGGGGGTGATGTCACAGAAAGGGGCGGGGCACTTGTACATATTATAAGAATCTATTTCTTTTGATTATCTTGTTTATTTTGTTCTATTATTATTATTTATTGTTAAACTGAACTATCCTCAGGCTGCTGTGACACACACACACACACACACACACACACACACATTCTGGTTCTGAGTCAGTCACGGTCCATGGGAACTGCATGAGGACGTCAGTGACGTAATATTCTGATCAGTCATAAATAAGTCTACATGGACCTGATGGTGTCACACACTCAGTGTGGACCTGAAGATTAGAGGTCGTGAATCACCGGTACCGGTACCGGTACCGGTACAGCAGCCCCTCGGTGGTGACGCCATGATGGTTCTGTTCGGTGTCTCGAGGTGTCTCAGTCTTCAGTTGTAGCTCCTCGCTCGTCCACCAGGCGGCGGTGACGCGCCGGAAACCATGAGGAAGCAGCGGTGCTGCGCATGTCCAAGATGGCGGCGCTGGTGGAGCTGTGTTGCGTGGACAGTTTCCCGCCGCACCTGAGTCCTCTGGATGTTCTCATACTGAAATCGGACCTGGGCTCAGTTCTCCAGAATGACACGGACCCACCGACCGTCCTCTTCACCCCGCAGCGGCCTCAGGGCTCCGGGAGGCCGGGCATTTTACTGCGCGTTCACCCGAGCACCGAGGAGGAGACCTCGGGCTCCCGCAGACCAGAGTCCGGGAGGCGGGTCCGGCTGTTCGCCAGCCGCCTCTTCATGCGGCACCACGGGCTCCAGCGGCTCGGCAGCACGGGGACCGTCCGGCCTCTGAGGCCGGTCAGCCTGGACAGGGTGGTGCTGGGAGCCCGCAGCAGGCAGAGCCTCCGCTGGGCCGCGGCGGAGCAGTTCACCGG
>CM077786.1:36455101-36490101 GCA_039737535.1 Lagodon rhomboides
CTCGCTGAGGGCTGGAGCTCATCAGCAGTGAGCGAGTCCACAGCTGCAGTCAGATTAAAGCATGACAGCAGAATCACCTGATGGATCAGGTGCTTGAGAAAAGCTTCAGGAGTCTGGAAGCGTTTGTCTCGGTGCCCTGAAGGTGTTTGAGTTTCAGTGTGAAGCCGTGGACGTTCTGATTCTGACCGTTTGTGTGTCTCCTCCTCAGCGAGCGTCCACCAACAGCCCCGTCCCCTCGTCCACGGCGGGGGGAGCGTCTCCGTGGAGCGGCCCGGCTCCTCCGGGCCTCGACAAGACCGTCGAGCTCCTCGGCAGCACCATCCTCCCACACCTGCTCCACAGGTAACTCACCGCACAACAGACGGACAGAGGGGCATGATGGGATGTGTGGTCATGTGATCAGTGACGTCAGTGTTTTGTCTGCAGCTCTCTGTCTGGCTGCACCGTCCTCCTTCACGGCCCCGCAGGAAGTGGTAAAGTGACGGCGGTGAGCGCGGCGAGTCGCAGACTGAACCTGCACCTGCTGAAGGTACGACGGCTCGCGACCCGAGTTTACAGGAAATGTTCCGACTCGGCTCGGGCTCAGCTCCTCCTCCTGATGCTGACGTGACGACTGCCGACATTCAGACACACCTCGTTAAACTAACACCTGGATCAGTGATCTGATCTGAGCACAGCTGCAGGATTTACTCACATGATAAAAAAACCTCAAAAGTTATTTTTAACATGAAGTGTGGGGGCGGAGCTGAGCTGGTCCAGAGCGACCCAGGTGGTTCTGGATTGAGGTCGGATCAGTGACGAGAAGTGTTGGTGGTCCTGAAACATCTACTCTTCTGTTCTCAGTGTCCTCGTGACGACACTGAACCAAACGTCACCTGTGTTTCCTGTGTTTCCTGTGTCACCTGTGTCTCCTGTGTCTCCTGTGTCTCCTGTGTCTCCTGTGTCACCTGTGTCACCTGTGTCTCCTGTGTCACCTGTGTCACCTGTGTCTCCTGTGTCACCTGTGTCACCTGTGACTCCTGTGTCACCTGTGTCACCTGTGTCACCTGTGTCACCTGTGACTCCTGTGTCTCCTGTGTCACCTGTGTCACCTGTGTCTCCTGTGTCACCTGTGACTCCTGTGTCACCTGTGTCACCTGTGTCACCTGTGACTCCTGTGTCTCCTGTGTCACCTGTGTCTCCTGTGTCACCTGTGTCACCTGTGTCTCCTGTGTCACCTGTGTCACCTGTGTCACCTGTGTCACCTGTGACTCCTGTGTTTCCTGTGTCACCTGTGTCTCCTGTGTTTCCTGTGTCACCTGTGACTCCTGTGTCACCTGTGACTCCTGTGTCTCCTGTGTCACCTGTGTCACCTGTGTTTCCTGTGTGTCCTGTGTCACCTGTGTCACCTGTGTCTCCTGTGTCTCCTGTGTCACCTGTGTCACCTGTGACTCCTGTGTCACCTGTGTCACCTGTGTCACCTGTGTTTCCTGTGTCTCCTGTGTCACCTGTGTTTCCTGTGTCTCCTGTGTTTCCTGTGTTTCCTGTGTCACCTGTGTTTCCTGTGTCACCTGTGTCTCCTGTGTCACCTGTGTCTCCTGTGTCTCCTGTGTGTCCTGTGTCACCTGTGTTTCCTGTGTTACCTGTGTCACCTGTGTCACCTGTGTCTCCTGTGTGTCCTGTGTTTCCTGTGTCTCCTGTGTCTCCTGTGTCACCTGTGTTTCCTGTGTGTCCTGTGTTACCTGTGTCACCTGTGTCACCTGTGTTTCCTGTGTCTCCTGTGTCACCTGTGTCACCTGTGTCACCTGTGTTACCTGTGTCACCTGTGTCACCTGTGTTTCCTGTGTCTCCTGTGTCACCTGTGTCACCTGTGTTACCTGTGTTACCTGTGTCACCTGTGTCTCCTGTGTCACCTGTGTCACCTGTGTCTCCTGTGTCTCCTGTGTCACCTGTGTCACCTGTGACTCCTGTGTCACCTGTGTCACCTGTGTCTCCTGTGTCTCCTGTGTCACCTGTGTCACCTGTGTCTCCTGTGTTTCCTGTGTTTCCTGTGTCACCTGTGTCACCTGTGTCACCTGTGTCTCCTGTGTCACCTGTGTTTCCTGTGTGTCCTGTGTCACCTGTGTTTCCTGTGTGTCCTGTGTCACCTGTGTCTCCTGTGTCTCCTGTGTTTCCTGTGTCTCCTGTGTCTCCTGTGTCACCTGTGTCACCTGTGTCTCCTGTGTCTCCTGTGTCACCTGTGTGTCCTGTGTCACCTGTGTCACCTGTGTCACCTGTGTCTCCTGTGTCTCCTGTGTTTCCTGTGTCTCCTGTGTCTCCTGTGTGTCCTGTGTTTCCTGTGTCTCCTGTGTCTCCTGTGTCTCCTGTGTCACCTGTGTTTCCTGTGTCACCTGTGTTTCCTGTGTCTCCTGTGTCACCTGTGTCTCCTGTGTTTCCTGTGTCTCCTGTGTCTCCTGTGTCACCTGTGTCACCTGTGTCACCTGTGTCACCTGTGTTTCCTGTGTGCAGGTGGACTGTGTGAGTCTGTGTGCCGACACTCCCGCAGCCTCCGAGGTGAAGCTGACGGCGGCGTTCCAGCGGGCCGGCGCCGTGCAGCCGTGCATCCTGCTGCTCAGGAACCTGCAGCTCCTCTTCAGATCTCGAGGCGGCGCCGAGGACGACGGCAGAGTGGCGGCGGCGCTCTGCCAGCTGCTCAGCGGCGCCCCCAGCAGGTGAGCGCCTGCCTTTACTCCCTCATGCAGTCACAGTGGCTGCAGCTGGTGTGACGCTGGATATTTCTGCTTCTTTGCCTCTTGGTGCACAGTTGATCCGGTTCTCTCCTGTGCAGCAATCACATACTTCAGAAAAAAGTTCTGGTTCCTGTTTTTGTCTCTCTGTAACTGGGCTCAGTTCTCGGTCCTGATTGGCTCACACAGCCACCTTCCTGAGGAGGTCATGTGATGGTACACCTCCACAGGTATGAGATCAGGACGTCTTTCTGTGTGGAAGCTGTTCGAGCAGCACGTTAATGAACATGTCTCATAATCTGGTGTCCAGGCGACAAATCAGTCGAGTCTCTGCCACCTGAGTGACGCACAGGACGACCAGTCTGAGATCTCCTCTTGTCCGGGTCACCGTGCAGACCTGCTAGCTACTGCAGAACACAAGCGAGCTGAGTGACCTGTTAGCGGCTTCAGTTGATACCAACAAACGAAGAGATATAAAAAGAGAAATGTAAGGGAACTAAAATCAGTTTATGGGACAACACTCAGTACGTTTACATGCAGCAAGAAATTCAAATTTCTTATCGTATCAGACCTAGTTCGGACTTTTAAAATGCATGTGAACACCTTAGTCCGACCTACTTCGGACCTATTTCGGACCACAACGGACATCTCAGAATTGGATAAGAACACCTAGATAATTCGTTCATCGTCGGCATATTAACGCCATGGAGGCTCGGCCATCGTATCGTATCGTATCTTTGCATTCTGCGCATGCTCAAGATTTTCCGCTGGGGCTTTCACCCGGAAGTGAAAGGAGACGTAAATAGTGGCGTTGTTGCCGGAAAAGGTCATTCGAAAACATGACTTCAACGACACACTTCTGCAGCCAAAAGATCCGTTGTTCTTTTTATGTGCATTATCAGGAGGAAAATAATGCCCGTAATGTACGCTACTGTAGCGTCGTCCAGCTCCTCGTACGCCATCTTTGTTTGAATGCCGTCAGATTGTTTGCTGTTGCTGATAAGTAGAGGTCAACCGGAAGTGGCTCTTTGTTGAGAGGGCTACAGCGCCACATAGCGTACGGAGTCAGACATGCTCCGGCCACTTATCCGATTCTCTGAACGGCATGTAAACTCAGACCAGAGATCCGGTCTCATGCATGTCATTATCTGATACGATAAGAATTTCTAATTTCTTGCTGCATGTAAACGTACTGAGTGGTTTCTCTCAGAGCAGAGAGGCCGACAGCGAAGCATCGTTACTGTGAGTCACTCTGTCCTGAAGCGTAAGACGTCCTTCCAACATGGAGAGATGATGAAGAGGCCTTTGATGAGGCAGCTGACTCCTTGTCCAAGTGTGTCAAAAAAATAAAACTTGAAAAGTAAAATAAGAACTATAAGAGGGAAATCCAGTCCACAGAAGAGCACAAAAGCTTTCCTTGTGTAGGTCCAAAAAGATCCCAGAGGTCGTCCAGTCCTGCTCGTGAGCCGGCAGCTTGTGGAGCGTCGACTCGTAGGACGCTGTCTCCACCTTTGCATTAGTTCAGTCTTCAGATCAGGAGATACAGCAGTTTACAGAAGCTGTGACCAAGCCCTCCATACTGACCCCTGATACTTGTGATCTGTCCCCGGGTCAGGGGAACCACTGAGCCGGACCAGTCGCTCAGGAAGTCCACAACTTTGACCCAAATCTGACTCACTAATGCACATTCCCGTACACAGTGCACTTCCAACACACACCATCACTCATCAGTGTCATCCCGTGTCACGTCTCCGGGGTGTGATAGTATCTACGTGTGATCTTACGTTGGGTGAACTTCCTCTTGCTTCCCTTACGTACGTTCCACAGTCTGCGAGTGCACCCAACCATTTCTCCTCTTTTACCTCAGGACCTATGCCGGACGACTCGCCACTCACTAAATAGTTTGTTGGTCTATAAGATTGTGAGGCCGTGCAGCGCTCAGATACTCCAAAATACAATTTTCTGAACAAATCAGACGGGATCATTTAGCATCACTACTCACTGACTTACATCACGCTGTTCCCTCCTGCGGTAAACGAGGGATTGTCCCACCGTGGACGTGTTGGTAGAGATGCTCCACTAAAGTTCAGACGCTTCTGCAGAAGTTTGACTCCACCACATGAGAGCTGTCAGGCTGGATTATTAATCCTGGAAGTGTCTTTGGGATTATACCATCAGGCTGTTAAGGTTCTGTCTCTGTCCTCGGCCCTCTGCAGGATATCTGGAGTTAAACGTATGTAATGTTGGGATTTATCTGGAAGGCCCTCATCCTCCTTTAATTCTTGGGTTGTTTGATTCTTTATTACTAATCCTTGTTGTTCCAAACAAAACCAGAGAATAACTTATTTATTTCCTTAAAGCAGCCAGGGGGGGTCTAAGCGGTATATAAGACAGTGTTGGTAATATGTTCATTTTCATGACTCCTGATCTTCTGCAGAGGGACACGGGTAAAATGTCTTCCCTGAAGTTCTGGTGCATTTGTATCCACAATTTACTGCAGTCGACTTTGATGTTTTAGTTTTAATGTAATTTAAATGCGGCCTGCAGCTAGGCCTGCACGATTAATCGTATTTTCATCGTCCTGCGAGATAAACCCATCGCAAAGCTGGTCTGAAGTGCGGTAAGTTTTGTTTGTATCCGCCATGCTTTCACAGTCAGCTTGTGACATTTGGCCAATCAGATGCGGCCCTGGACACATGGGCCATGCATGCACACCGTTTAGCCAATCAGATGACGCCCTGCTCTGCTCACCTTCCTGCGTGAGAGTTAGTAGCCAGAGTAAACAGGATGTCGGAGGCAGGAGAGCAGAGCGGTGAAACGCTTGTGGCAAAAAGAAATAGCAGCTCCGCGGTTTGGAGATACTTTGGACTCAAGCCAGAAGACAATTTACAGACCCAGGTACTGTGTAGGACCTGCAGAACAGTTGTAACGTCCAGAGGTAACACCACCAACCTCACCGCCTGCTGCACCGCCATTAAGAGACTGCGGTCAAGCCAGCCGTGGTTCGCGTTTGCTTGGTCAAATCAGCCACACTGAAGGTATCACGATGGCATCCTTCCGGATTTCAAAGTAAAGGACGACGTGAGAATGTTTTTAATTTTTTTTCCATAAGTAGTTTTGGATTCATACAATACTGAACTAAGTACTTCATAGACTACTTGCATGTATAATATGAAATACTCTTACTGTGTACTTTTAGAGTAATCCTGGGTCAAAATCCTTAACAGAGAAAAAGAATAAGGATATTTTGCCAAACTTTGATGTGCAATAAAAAACCTATTTTCCATAAGTAGGTCAAGATTCATGTGCTACTGAACTAAGTACTTCATAGACTACTTGCTGACTACTAAAGCTGAGATGAGGTAAAAAGATATGCATTGTGCTTCTGTGACTGTTGTGGTAGATGATGTTAAGTAAATCATACAGAGAGGCAATCTGGAAAGGAAACAAAGCAAACTGTGTCCTCATTCCCCTGCTTTACCTGCATTGAATTTGAAAGCAGACCTTGAATTTGAGGGTTCTGCACAAACCCTCGATGTTGCACCTGGAAAATGCTCGAGCTACTCTCCCAGTTTGGGTGGCACAGCTCCGAATGCTCCTATTACCACTGGGACCTTCTACATCTGTTCAAGTTGTTCCTTCAACTCCTGGTACTTCTCGAATCTTTTTGATCTACGTCTTCTTGATGTTACTGTCAGCTAGGATTGGCTTACTGTAACTATCTCAACTCTTCTCTTCTGCTCCTAGTCAACCACAGTCAACGTTTGCTGGCTGATGGTCAGCTCACTTCTCAAGTTGTATCCATGGCCTTATATGCATGGGGTGTTGTGACTGGAGAAAGACCTAGTCATGAATCCAAGTTTCAGATTTGCACAGTGTTGGAGGAACATACTCTGATCTTTTACTTAACATAATACCATTAATAATACTCTGTTGCAAGGTAAATTTCTACATAACATTTGGGAGAAAAGACTTAATCCTGTTAAGGATTTTGACAGAGGATTACTTAAAAGTACACAGTAAAAGTATAAAAATAAGAAAATAAGTTTTTTATTCCACATCGAAGTTGGGCGAAATATCCATATTCTTTTTCTCTGTTAAGGATTTTGACAAAGTATTACTCGAAAAGTACACAGTAAGAGTACTTCATATTATACATGCAAGTAGTCTATGAAGTACTTAGTTCAGCAGTACATGAATCTTGGACTATTTATGGAAAATAAGTTTTTTATTGCACATCAAAGTTGGGCGAAATATCCTTATTCTTGTGATCTGGTCAGGATATTGACCCAGGATTACTCGAAAAGTACACAGTAAGAGTACTTCATATTATACATGCAAGTAGTCTAAGCAGTACTTAGTTCAGCAGTGTATGAATCCAAAACTACTTATGGGAAAAGAAAAAAAAGAAAAAATTCTCATGTGGTCCTTTACTTTGAAATCCGGAAGGATACCATCGTGATACCTTCAGCTCACTACCGGGAATAATTACTGTAAAAGCATCATATGTTTCATGGATCTGACTGAGAGGCTGCAGTCTGCCCCACAGTCACTACCAGCAGCTCTGCAGAGCCGTTTCATCACCAATACCGTAAATGTTAGAAGAATCGCGCACTAGAACAGAATGTGCGACTGATCATGAGTTTCCTGTTTGAGTTTATCGGTCGGTTTCCAAATATTATACATTCTGTTTTGTTTAGGTTTAATGTTAACTTGTTATAATCAAACCATCGCTTTAATTTTTAATTCCGTCTCCGCTTCCTGTTTTTAGGGATCGATTTCTCCGCACTCGCTGATGTCTTATCAATAAACACATCGATCAGTGAAAGCTTCCTCGTCAGCGGCTCGTCGTCACGTCGCTCTGTGTGTTCTGTGTTTCAGCGTGGTCGTCGTGGCGACCGTCTGCAGACCTCGGGATCTGAGCGCCGGGGTCGTGGCGGCGTTTGTCCACCAGGTGGCGTTAGAGAGTCCCACTGAGGAGCAGCGGCGCTCCGTGCTGCTCAGCCTGAGCCGAGACCTTCACCTGGGGACGGACGTCAACCTGGAGAGGCTGTCCAGAGTCACCGCGGTACGGCAGCATCTAGCAGGGCCCGGACCAGGACCAGGGCCCAGAACCAGACCTGGGCTCAGACTCAGAACCAGACCCAGACTCAGACCCAGAACCAGACTCAGAACCAGACCCAGACTCAGAACCAGAATCAGACTCAGACCCAGAACCAGACTCAGAACCAGACCCAGACCCAAAACCAGAACCACACTCAGAACTAGACCCAAAATCAGACTCAGAACCAGAACCAGAACCAGACTCAGACCCAGAACCAGACCCAGAACCAGAACCAGACCCAGACTCAGACCCAGAACCAGACTCAGACCCAGAACCAGAACCAGACCCAGACTCAGACCCAGAATGAGAGTCAGAACCAGACCCAGACCCAAAACCAGAACCACTCTCAGAACCAGACCCAAAATCGGACTCAGAACCAGAACCAGACTCAGACCCTGAACAGACACATTTTCTTAATTTATCGATGATTTAATCCTCCTCCTCCTCTTCCTCCCCTCCTCTCCCTCCTCCTCCTCTTCCTCCTCCTCCTCCTCCTCACCCTCCTCCTCTTCCTCCTCCTCCTCCTGCTCTTCCTTCTCCTCCTCTTCCTCCTCCTCTTCCTCCTCCTCCTCTTCCTCCTCCTCCTGCTCTTCCTTCTCCTCCTCTTCCTCCTCCTCCTCTCCCTCCTCCTCTCCCTCCTTCTCCTCTTCCTCCTCCTCCTCCTCCTCCTCCTCTCCCTCCTCCTCCTCCTCCTCCTCCTCCTCTCCCTCCTCCTCCTCCTCCTCCTCCTCCTCCTCCTCCTCCTCAGGGTCTGGTGTTGGGGGATCTGAGTGCTCTGCTGGTCGAGGCTGGTCGATCTGCCTGCAGGAGGCTCATTCACACCTGGTGAGACACTTTAAAGGAAATCTTTTTGTTGTTGTTCATTTGTTTTTCGGGATGTGGTGTGAAACACGGAGCTCGTCCGGGTCAGAGCCAGGATTTCCTTTTGTTCTTCACATGTAATATGTTCACTCAGTTTCAAATATTTAAAATAGGGCAACATAAATTCTCTCCCTGACCAAATTTCTAAGTTTCAGTTGTGATGAAAATAAACAAATTTCACTTGGTTTCACATTTAAAGTCATGACCCACGAAAATGTCAGGTTTTACAAAAACAACAACTATTTTTTACTCGGTTTCACAGATGAAGGAAGTTCTGGAAAAAAATGATGATTCTCACCCTGACCCATGAAAACTGCTCAGTTTAAATCGTAATTTAAATTTTTTTTTTTTTTATGTTTCATTCGGTTTCACATATTAAAAAAAACTTCTGGAAAAACAATTAATTTCTGCTGTGGGGAAAAAACGGCTGAAGAAAGTTCAGTTGTTACTGAAAAATAAAATGTCACTCTCTCACATACTTAGAAAATACAAACAAAACGTCTCTGCAACAACAGATTTCACTTGGTCTGATATGAAACAAACACATTTTCACTCAGACTCAAACATAAAACAACATTTTCTCCTGGAAAAAAAAAAGTATTTTCAAAACTGCTCAGTTTCCACTGTGATGAAGGAAATAATACAATTTCACTCTGTCTCACAAACTTAAATAAAAAAGATCTTCTGGAGAACAAGTTGTCGCCATCAGCCATGAAAATCTGAAGTATTTCACTTGAAAAAACAAAACAAAATTTCACTCTGTTTCACACATGAAGAAAAACATCCGGAGGAAGTTCTCCTAGAAAAAATAAAGATTCTGGTCGCGACCCGAGAAGATTTTTCAAACGTTCACTCAGTTTCATATTTTGAATTTTTTTTCTCCTGAGGCAAAACATTTTCTTCATCATGCTCAGTTTCAATTGTGAAGAAAAAAAAGAAAAAAAAACGTTAATTCCGTTTCACATATTTAGAAAAATATTTGGAAAAAAGTTCTCCTGGAAAAACAATAATCTCCTGAAGGAAGGTGGTAGACGGTAAACAGTTTCACGTAAGAACAAGTTGTCGCCATCAGCCATGAAAATAATCAATTATTAATATTTTACCTGAAAACAACACACAACTGAATTCACATTCATTCATTCACGAGGAAACAATGAGTCTTCTGATCAGTTTCAACTGTGATAAAACATTTACTCATTTCACTCGGTCTTATAGAATAAAAACACTTTTTCACTCAGTTTCACAAAACTGGAAAAAAATCTGCTGGAAAAACAGTTAAATTCTGCTGAGGAAGAGAAACACCGAAGCAAGTTCAGTCATATAAAAAATAAAATGTTATTCAGTCTCACAAACTTAAATAAAAAAGATCTTCTGAAGAACAGTTTGTCGCCATGGAAACTTGTATTTCACTCGGTTTAACACATGAAGAAGAAAATCTGGAAAATGTAAAACTCTGCTGAAGAAAAAGAAAAATGTCACGTGAAAATATCATTTGGTTTCACATCTGGAAAAAAACATGTCCTGGAAAAATAAAAATCTTCTGAAGAAAAAAAAAAAAGCTGTCTGGAGCGACGGTGTTGCTCAGGTCCAGTTCAGAGCAGAGACTGGTTTTAGTCAGAACCGAGGCGGTGCTGCTGGGTTTAAAGTCCTGTTGTCTCTGCAGTGCCGGCCGGCAGGAGGAGGACCTGTGCTCCAGTGGTGTGACCATCATGAACCAGGACTTCAGCGCCGCCCTGGAGACCCTGCAGGACGCCCAGTCCACGGCCATCGGAGCCCCAAAGGTAATAAGACCCAGTTCAGTTAGTTTGATTTACTGTGAAGAACGTAAGACCAACAGAACTCCATCAGAACATCAGTGGTGTAACCAGCTGCTGGTCCACTCCGTGTGAACAGATCCCTGACGTGCGCTGGGACGATGTCGGAGGTCTGCAACAGGTGAAGAGAGAGATCCTGGACACGGTCCAGCTTCCTCTGCAGCGTCCAGAGCTCCTGTCTCTGGGTCTGAACCGGACCGGAGTCCTGCTGTACGGACCACCGGGAACAGGAAAGACTCTGCTCGCCAAGGCGGTGGCCACCGAGTGCTCCATGACCTTCCTCAGGTAGGCACACCTTCAGTTTCCTCAGGTAGACACACCCTCACCTTCCTCAGGTAGACACACCTTCACCTTCTTCAGGTAGGCACACCTTCACCTTCCACAGGTAGGCACACCTCCACCTTCCTTAGGTAGGGACACCTTCAGTTTCCTCAGGTAGACACACCTTCACCTTCCTCAGGTAGACTCACCTTCCTCAGATAGACACACCTTCACCTTCCTCAGGTAGACTCACCTTCCTCAGATAGACACACCCTCACCTTCCTCAGGTAGACACACCCTCACCTTCCTCAGGTAGACACACCTTCACCTTCCTCAGGTAGACACACCCTCACCTTCCTCAGGTAGACTCACCTTCACCTTCCTCATGTAGACTCACCTTCACCTTCCTCATGTAGGCACACCTTCACCTTCCTCAGGTAGACACACCTTCACCTTCCTCAGGTAGACACACCTTCACCTTCCTCAGGTAGACACACCTTCACCTTCCTCAGATAGGCACACCTTCACCTTCCTCAGGTAGACACACCTTCACCTTCCTCAGGTAGACACACCTTCACCTTCCTCAGATAGGCACACCTTCACCTTCCTCAGGTAGACACACCTTCACCTTCCTCAGATAGGCACACCTTCACCTTCCTCAGGTAGACTCACCTTCACCTTCCTCAGGTAGACACACCTTCACCTTCCTCATGTAGACACACCTTCAGCTTCCTCAGGTAGACACACCTCCACCTTCCTCAGGTAGGCACACATTCACCTTCCTCAGGTAGACTCACCTCCACCTTCCTCAGCCAGTCGTGCATCATCATATGTTAGTCTGAAACACACATGGAGGGAACCTGTCATGTAGAAAGTGTTCTGACTGGACGGTTCAGTCTGGGGTCCGGTCACCTGTCTGGGGTCCGGTCACCTGTCTGTGGTCCGGTCACCTGTCTGTGTCTCACCTGGACAACAGTCCTCCAGGTGTTTGGGCGGTGTTGGTCCTGTGTGATACTGAATGGAGCCTGTGGTGAGACGAGCTGAACCTGCTGTCTGTGTTTCAGTGTCAAAGGTCCGGAGCTCATCAACATGTACGTGGGTCAGAGTGAGGAGAACATCAGAGAAGGTTGGATCAGAACTTGTGTGTTTATACCTGTGATGCTCAGACGTGTTCGTGTGTTGAACACTAACTTAAACATGATATTTATTTATCAGCTCCTCGTGAGATCCAACACATTTTAAATTTAAAGGGTTGAAACTCTTCAGACAAACATCATCACAGCGTTCTGAATACAGATCACATGTCCGGGTCTGAAGCTTTGTGCTGACCCGGCTCATCTCTCACATGATGTGGGTCATTATGATGCTGTCTGCAGGACTTCATGTGAAGGTTCTGATGGTCCGACTGTTTGTTCTGGTTAGTGTTCTGCAGAGCTCGCTCGGCCGCTCCCTGCGTCGTCTTCTTCGATGAGCTGGACTCTCTGGCGCCCAGCAGGGGGCGCAGTGGAGACTCCGGAGGTGTGATGGACAGGTGAGTCTGGTTCTGGTGCCGGGTCATCTGGGTCTTCTGTGTCTTCTATCATCTCATGTGACTCTCTGTGTGCAGAGTCGTGTCTCAGCTGCTGGCCGAGCTCGACGCTCTCAACTCGTCTGCTGGAGTTTTTGTGATCGGAGCCACGAACCGTCCAGATCTGCTGGACCAGTCACTGCTGAGGCCCGGCAGGTCAGACACGTCATGTTTTTACGTCTCATCGTGGACCTCAGAATTAATCAACCAGAACACGATTCTCCCTCATGAATGACACACTGAACCCAGTCTCTTCTGTCTTCTTCAGGTTTGATAAACTCGTCTACGTTGGAGTTAACGAGGACCGAGTGTCTCAGCTGCAGGTTCTCCGGGCCATCCTCAGAAAGTAAGAACAGCTCCCCCTGCTGGACCACAGCTCACTTAGTGTCAGAACTGTTCTAGGTTTTTGTGACGTGTCCAGTCCGTCCTCCAGTAGAACTTCAGACACTAGTAAACAGAGGTACTGATTCACTTCTTTACTCCAGTAACTGAGTATCACAGCTCACATCAGATTATTATAATTCAAACAGTAACTGCTCCACACAAAGAACCAGAACTTCACTCAAACCATTTTTAATTCAACATGTGATGGGTTCATGTGACAAACTGCAACAAAAGTCTTTATTTATATATCCGTCTCCTCCTCAGGTTCCAGCTGGACCCGGCCGTCGACCTGCAGCAGGTGGTGGATCGCTGCCCCGCTCACATGACTGGCGCCGACCTCTACGCCCTCTGTTCAGACGCCATGACGGCCGCCATCAAGAGGAAGATCGCTCTGATAGAGGAAGGTGAGAAAACACAAACAGACGTGATGTCACAGCACGCAGCAGGCTGTTTAACACGTCAGCCTGTATTTACATGTTGTGTCTGCAGTGTGTGCACCTGTGACGTCACAGGAACCAGTCCTCCACAGAGCTTTAGTCCGACAACAACGGAGACTCACTCTGAAACCTCTCCAGAGGTCAGGTGTTGAAGTCGCCTCGTCCAGATTCTTCAATCAGTTTAGAGTTTAGCTCAAGATTTAAAGGGATATTCCGGTGTAAGTTTAATCCATGGTCTAACACACCGTGACACCGAGTAAGACTCCCCCTCGAGAGGTCAAGTTAGCTGACCGCTAGCTTAGCTAGTTTTAGCAACCTCAGAAAAGACCGCACGATAACAACACACTGCAGCTTATGTCTCCAACTAGAAACCGCCATCAAGCAGCCACAATTAATGGTGAGAACAGCAGCAAACTTCAGCAACAGTACATGTACAGTCCCAGCACACAGTACGAAGCATCAAACATCTGCTAGCTTTGCTGGATTTGTATTAAAAACACAGCACAACTCACCCTCTCCTCCAGCAGCCTGCCTGTGTGGGGAAGCCCTGACGAGTCGATTACCGAGTGCAGTAGATTTCTGCAGCTCAAGGATGAAAATGTCTGATTATTACTCCATGGAACGCTCAGTTCTTATTCTCGAGAGCTGACAGGGAAAAGAACGGAAGTAATGGAGTAATAATCAGACATTTTCATCCTTGAGCTGCAGAAATCTACTGCACTCGGTAATCGACTCGTCAGGGCTTCCCCACACAGGCAGGCTGCTGGAGGAGAGGGTGAGTTGTGCTGTGTTTTTAATACAAATCCAGCAAAGCTAGCAGATGTTTGATGCTTCGTACTGTGTGCTGGGACTGTACATGTACTGTTGCTGAAGTTTGCTGCTGTTCTCACCATTAATTGTGGCTTTTTGATGGCGGTTTCTAGTTGGAGACATAAGCTGCAGTGTATTGTTATCGTGCGGTCTTTTCTGAGGTTGCTAAAACTAGCTAAGCTAGCGGTCAGCTAACTTGACCTCTCGAGGGGGAGTCTTACTCGGTGTCACGGTGTGTTAGACCATGGATTAAACTTACACCGGAATATCCCTTTAAGAATCTGGACGAGGCGACTTCAACACCTGACCTCTGGAGAGGTTTCAGAGTGAGACGTCTCCTGAACGAGACAACGAGGACATTGTTATTGGACTAAAGCTCTGTGGAGGACTGGTTCCTGTGATGTCACAGGTGCCTCACACTGCAGCCATTGACGCGGCGGCCATTTTCCTCTGACATCACACTGCTGTGACCCTCAGTGATTTCTCGTTGACACGTCTGGTTCAAACGTTTGAATCAAATGAGACTGTTTTTATACTGAAGCTCTGAACTGTCATCACTTCCTGATTGATCAAGTCAGATTTGAAGATTAGACAACATACTTGATAACCGTTAGACGAGTGCTAACGTTCAGCTGGTGAAAATCTGGAGGGACTTCAGGTCGTATTCGACAGTAAAACACCACATGTGATAATCATGAGCTAACTTTAGCATCAAACCACTTCTTAGCTAATGTTACTGTCTGATTGAATCCAGTTTGACTTCCCTCAGATCAACGTGTTCACACTGTTCTGTAGTGCAACAGTCAAACACGACCGCTGACTGAGAAGTGGGCTAATGCTAACGTTAGCTCATGATCATCACGTGTGTTGTTTTACTGTGAAATGTGACCTGCGTCTGTTTTCCCGGGTCAGCAGCGTGGCGTCAGGGTAAAATGGCCGCCTGTGGAGAAATGATGTGAACTACGATCTGAAGTGTCACGACTCACCTGTCTGTGTGTCTCAGGTGTGGACTCGGAGGACTCTCCCGTCCTCCTCTCTGCTGATGATTTCTCTGCAGCGCTACAAAACTTCCGGCCGTCAGTTTCGGAGCCGGAGCTGCTGCGGTACCAGAACATCCAGCAGAAGCTCAGCGCCAAGTAGAAACTGCTCTGCACAATACTGTAAATGTAAACAGACATTAATTTATACAACTGTGGAATGTAATTAATAAACTACTGAATCATTTCCTGTGTCCGACGAGTTTCCTCATGATGTATGGAAGCCCTGAGGGGCCACAGAGACGTCTGTTCTCTCTCCTGTGCTGTCGACCCGAGAGCTGGTGGACAAAGTTCTGCAGGATCGTCTTCATACAGACTTCAGAGTGGTTCAGTTGTTCAGCTGAGTGAAAACCTGTGTGTCTGTGTAACGCTCACTGTGACCAGCAGAGGCCCAGAGACCTCTGCCTCCTGTTGTCAGCACAGCATTCTCTCATTATTATTAGTTTTCCTCTTTTATTCTGTCTGAAGCAACAAAAACCTTTTATTTCATTATTTAGCGTTAGCTTGGAGCTAATTTGGCTGCTCATCATTAAAACTTGACCAAATTCCTGATTTTCCTGCTCAGTTTCACACATGGAACAAAGAAAGTTTCACCGAATTTTTTTTCTCACATGTTTCACAAACAAAATTTATAAAAAATAATAATAATGAAAAAACAAAACACGAGTGAAGAAATATTTTCAGCATATTTTTTATCATTATTATTTATTTTTTAAATTCCTCCTGTGAAAAACGTTTTCAGGAGAATTTAAGCCTTTTTTTCTGGAGAATTTCTTCTTTATGTGAAACCGAGTGAGAAAAATAAGGTGATGAGAAGTTTTAATAACGAGCTGCCACATTAGCTCCAAGCTAACGCTAACACAAAGCTTCAGACGGAAACATTCATGTTTCATATTGAACCTGGTCCTCTACATTACAATAAGAAACGTTTTGGTCGTTTTATTAAAGGCAGCTCTTAATTAAAACTTCACAGAACTCCTGATTTTTTTCACTTGTTTCACAAATGAAAAATAAAAAATATCTATCAAAGATTTTGGCCTCAAAATGTTCTCCTGGAAATATTTCACAGGTTCACACATGAAATAAAAAAATAACAAATAATGATAAAAATGACCCTGAAATGTTTTCTTCACTTGTGTTTTGTTGTCTGTGAAGCGACCAAAACGTTTCTACTTATTGTAATGTCGAGGACCAGGTTCAATATGAAACATGAATGTTTCCGTCTGAAGCTTTGTGTTAGCGTTAGCTTGGAGCTAATGTAGCAGCTCATTATTAAAACTTCTCATCACCTTATTTTTCTCACTTGATGAAAATAAATATTATTTTTAAAAAATAAAATACAGTTTCACACACGAAAAAAATTCAAATTATAATAAAATATTTCTTCACCTGTGTTTTGTGATCATTATCATCTAATTGTTTTCGTTTGTGAGAGATAAATCCGGTGAAACTTTCTTTGTTCCATGTGTGAAACTGAGCAGGAAAATCAGGAGTTTGGTGAAGTTTTAATGATGAGCAGCCAAATTAGCTCCAAGCTAACGCTAAATAATGAAATAATAAAGGGTTTTTGTTGCTTCTGACAGAATAAAAGAGGAAAACTAATAATAATGAGAGAATGCTGTGCTGACAACAGGAGGCAGAGGTCTCTGGGCCTCTGCTGGTCACAGTGAGCGTTACACAAACACACAGGTTTTCACTCACCTGAAAACTGAACCACTCTGAAGTCTGTATGAAGACGATCCTGCAGAACTTTGTCCACCAGCTCTCGGGTCGACAGCACAGGAGAGAGAACAGACGTCTCTGTGGCCCCTCAGGGCTTCCATACATCATGCTGTGTGAAGAAACTTTACTTTTTTAAATCAATAAATAAATAAATAAATTCTCGTGCCAAATTTCTGTCACTTGTTTTCACACATGAAGAAAAATTTATCTATTCATTTTTTTTCTATCTGCAAAACTAAATCATCAGATAGTTTCTGTCGTGTGTGAAACCAAGGAGGAACAATCCAGGAATGTTTCCAGGAACAATCCAGGAGCGTTTGTTGATCAGAAGCTGTGTTTGAAGCGTTTATCAGAAAGCTCTTCACCCGCCTGATGTTTCAGCTCACAGGAGGACGCGTTACCTGTGCTGAAGCTTTCAGCTGAGCTCTCGCTCACGTTTATCTAGTAACATGAAACGGGTCGAATGTGACAGGTTTAGGCATCGTCTGTTTTCACCCACCTGTGACGCCGTCTCTTCAGGCTGGACCGTCTCTTCAGGCTGGACCGTCTCTTCAGGCTGGACCGTCTCTTCACCGTCACGTCTGCACATCTGGAACTGGACCTCTGAAACAAACCCAACAGAACATCTTCAGTTAAACAAAGACAACCACTGGACCATCTTCTGCTCAGAAACAATATGATGTCCCAGCAGTCTCTGGAAGACGTGACAGCCGTTGGTTGGGTTTCTGTCTGAAGCCTTGGAGGACAACATGCCACCATGTATCAGCTCTTTGTCACAGAGTCCCTGCTCAGCACTTGTATCATGTTATACTGTGTGAACACTGACTTCAGGCTCAGCGTCCCTTTAACCCGACCCGGTTCTACCGAGCGGTTCAATTAAACACCACATTACACGACTGATGATGTCATGTAGTAATCTGTTCCCTGTCAGTAATCTGTTACCTGTAATAATCTGTTCCCTGTCAGTAATCTGTTACCTGTCAGTAATCTGTTACCTGTCAGTAATCTGTTACCTGCAGTAATCTGTTACCTGTCAGTAATCTGTTACCTGTCAGTAATCTGTTACCTGTCAGTAATCTGTTACCTGCAGTAATCTGTTACCTG
Source organism: Lagodon rhomboides (assembly GCA_039737535.1). Classification (NCBI taxonomy): domain Eukaryota; kingdom Metazoa; phylum Chordata; class Actinopteri; order Spariformes; family Sparidae; genus Lagodon; species Lagodon rhomboides. The sequence continues at coordinate 36,472,908 of CM077786.1, forward strand.
TCAGTAATCTGTTACCTGTCAGTAATCTGTTACCTGCAGTAATCTGTTCCCTGTCAGTAATCTGTTACCTGTCAGTAATCTGTTCCCTGTCAGTAATCTGTTACCTGCAGTAATCTGTTACCTGTAGTAATCTGTTACCTCTCAGTAATCTGTTCCCTTCAGTAATCTGTTACCTCTCAGTAATCTGTTACCTGTCAGTAATCCGTTACCTGTCAGTAATCCGTTACCTGTCAGTAATCCGTTACCTGTCAGTAATCTGTTACCTGCAGTAATCTGTTCCCTGTCAGTAATCTGTTACCTGTCAGTAATCTGTTCCCTGTCAGTAATCTGTTACCTGTCAGTAATCTGTTACCTGTCAGTAATCTGTTACCTGTCAGTAATCTGTTACCTGTCAGTAATCTGTTACCTGGCAGTAATCTGTTACCTGCAGTAATCTGTTCCCTGTCAGTAATCTGTTACCTGCAGTAATCTGTTACCTGTCAGTAATCTGTTACCTACAGTAATCTGTTCCCTACAGTAATCTGTTCCCTGCAGTAATCTGTTACCTGCAGTAGGAACAGATTACTGACAGTGAAGCATGAAAACAGAGGAGGGGGAGGAACAGCTAAAGTCTTCAGAGCTTCTCTTCAGTGTCAACAGTCGTCCTGTGGTGACTTTGCCTCTTTTTTGAAGAACACAACAGAGAATATGAGACAGACAGCATGTAGCATCTACACCGCTCGGCATCCCTCACTGTGAACCACCAACTGTTCTGAGAGATGAGCTCAGCACTCTGTCACATTTCCGCCCTGTTGACTCGGACACTCTTGAGAAGACTGTACAAAGTGTAAGCTCCTCCACCTCTGAGCTGGACATGCTGCCCACCAGCTTCTCCAAATCTGTGCTCCGTCTAAAAGCAACTGACGTGCTTTTGATAATTAACACGTCTGTACTGACTGGCTGCTGTAAAGCCTCTGCTTAAAAAGATCAACCTGGATGGGTCTGTCCTCAACAACTACAGACCCATATCGAATCTACCTTTTATCAGCAAAACGACTGAAAAAATGGTTTTTAATCAAGTGTCTGCTTTTTTGACTTCCACTTCCTGTCTTGACCTTTACCAGTCAGGCTTTAGAAAATACCATAGCACTGAAACAGCCCTGGTAAAAGTAGTAGGGGTGTAACGATACACAAAAATCCCGGTTCGATACGTACCTCGGTTTTGAGGTCACGGTTCGGTTAATTTTCGGTACAGTATGGGAACAAAATGCAAACATAAAGTGCTGCCTGATAATAAGTTAAATAAATTATTCTCAAATAAACAAAATATATAAAATAAGCTTTCCAATAAATAAAAAATTCTCAAACAAAAAATATATGAAACATTATAAAAATAAATTCCTCACAGCTTGTTAAAGGCTTTTAACAAAACTTTTCCACAAGTAAAGTGCAGCACTAACAGTTCCAGCATGTAGCCCTGTTCAGTTTTACTCAACCTTCATCATTTTTGCCAGAAAGATTAACTTGTCCACATTGACTCCACCCATGAGTTATTTGTGAGTACAGGCTTTCATTACGAAGATATAAGGACGACAACATGCACTTTTGGACGATTTATTGACAGTCGCGTTTTTTTGGACAGGCATCGACACAGTCACCTACACTGTCACTGTGTGCTCTGTAGCGCTCGTCGAACAGTGGTTTGCAGGTCGCAGACCCCGACATCTCCGTGTAAAATAGTAGTGTTCAAGCCACGTCAACATGAAAATACATATACATGACTTGGATCGATGAGCAGGGCGATCGGAATGTTTTTCCTGGTTAGCGGACATGGCCGAGGACCCCTCACCTGACGGGATTCTCAAACCACACCTCCAGCACACCTGGGACCCTCACCAGTTAAAATTAACACCGAGTCAAACTGTCACACCGGAAACATACCCGATCTCAGCTGAACAATGTCGGCTCGTTTTATCTACTTGTCTTTCTCCGTCGCATTATTTAACTAGGAAGCCGAAGTGTTCCCAAGCAGGAGACTTTAGCACAAGTGAGGGTCTTTAAGCTCCGGTTTCTCGCTAGCGTTAGCCATGACGTAAACGGGCTGCACGTGTAGCTGCAGGCGGAAAATAAACACACGCAACTTCTGTTCCGGGAACTCACCCGTGCACAGCCCTGTACCGAACCGAACGTCCTGTACCGAAGCTGTTCAATACAAATACATGTATCGTTACACCCCTAAAAAGTAGTCAATGACATTCGGCTAAATAACGAGGCTGGAAAAACCACTGTTCTTATGCTGCTGGACCTCAGTGTGGCGTTCAACACTGTTGACCACAGCATACTATTAGAAAGGCTTGAATGCTGTGTGGGTCTCTGTGGCTCTGTCATCTGCTGGCGAAGGTCCTAGAACACAGGAGTTTGTGTGTGTCTACTGGTCATCATACCTCAGCACCTACGTCCCTAACCTGCGGTGTCCCTCAGGGTTCAATCCTTGGCCCTCTTTTGTTTAATCTGTACATGCTCCCGCTTGGCCAAATCATAAAGAACCACTCCATCAGTTACCATAGTTACGCAGACGACACACAGTTATACCTAGCCCTGTCTCCAAACGAGCTTGCTCCCCTTCACTGCCTTAATCAAGCTCAAGACTGGATGTCTAAAAACCTTCTCAAACTAAACACAGACAAAACTTAAGTTATTACTTTGGGGGAAAAGAATCAGAGACTGAAGACTGCCACACTATTGGGAAAGAAAGGTTTTGTGGTAGCAGAAACTGAAGAACCTTGGGGTCATTACTGACAGCGACCTGAGCTTCAATAGCCACATGAAGGCAGTTTCAAAATCGGCTTTTATCACTTAAAAAACATTGCGAAGGTTAAAAACTTCATGTCACCGGTAGACCTGGAAAAACTTCTTCATGCTTTCATCACCAGCAGGGTGGATGACTGTAATGGTCTCTTCACTGGTCTCCCCACAAAAACAATAAAACCTCTTCAGATGAAACAAAACGCAGCAGCAAGGTTACTGACCAGACCCAAAAGAAAAGATCATATCACACCAATTTTAAAATCCCTTCACTGGCTACCAGTGACCTACAGAATTGACTTTAAAGTTCTTTTACTTGCTTTTAAATCACTAAGTGGCCAAGGCCCTCTCTATATAGCAGAGATGTTTGAAATAGCCTCTCAGGATCACTCAGGTCAGCAGGAAAACTCCCACTGGTACAACCCAGCACCAAGCAGGGAGCGGCAGCCTGTAGCTGCTATGTGGAACCATCTTCCTATAGGCATCAAGACCTCCCCCACCATCCCCATTTTTAAATCCAGACTAAAAACCAAACTTTTCCACGATGCCTTCCACTAACCCACCCGTGGTCTGTTAGCTTTCATGTTTTTATCTGTGCTGTGTTTTGCTTTCTCTTCATTTGCTTTTGTCATTTCTGTGTACTATGTTTCCTGTGAATTCCCATGCCTTCATTTTTATTCAAATTATTTTAACTATTTTAACTGATTTGACCTCTTATGACACTGACATTTTAGATATTTTAATATGTGATTGTTATGATTATGTGAAGCACATTGGGCCACCGTTCTGTGTATGAAATGGGCTATATCAATAAAACATGACTTGACTACTGACGGGAACAGATTACTGCAGGTAACAGATTACTGCGAGGTAACAGATTACTGACAGGTAACAGATTACTGACAGGGAACAGATTACTGCAGGTAACAGATTACTGACAGGGAACAGATTACTGACAGGTAACAGATTACTGACAGGTAACAGATTACTGACAGGTAACAGATTACTGACAGGTAACGGATTACTGCAGGTAACAGATTACTGACAGGTAACAGATTACTGCAGGTAACAGATTACTGACAGGTAACAGATTACTGACAGGTAACAGATTACTGCAGGTAACAGATTACTGACAGGTAACGGATTACTGCAGGATGAGTACTTTTACTTTTTAATTCGCTGATGGTACTTTGACTTCAGCTTGTAGTGGAGTGTGGTATGAGGACTTTTACTGAGACCTGATCAGTAATCGATATGTAACCATGGTGACATGTTCAGGACTCACCGGGGGTTCTTCATGGAGGCTGACGCGGCTCCTCCCTCATCGTCTCCACCTGGGCTCCCTCCGCAGCAGCGGCCAGCAGCTCGCTGTTAGCAATGCTAATGCTAACGCTAACACCCGAGCCGCTGGCTTCTTACTGTTGCTTGGTGACGTCGTCGTCAGTAATGGCCGCCGTGAAGACGCTCGTCACCGTGTGTAGCTGTGACTCAAACCGCCCGTCCTCCTCCCGCTGCCTCCGTGTTTCTGTCCCGCTGGGAAACTTCGCTCCGTGAGCGTTTGTGCTCCGCGCCATTTACTTTGTTTGGCTACTGACTGCCTGAATCATGTCTGCACATGCGCAGTTAGATGGAATAGTCCAATGTAGTGGGGACTGAGGGGGGTGTCTCTGAGACACTCCAAACTGGATTATGTGTTCTGGAGCCATTTTAGCGCATTGGTTTTTACAAAAACATAATTAATTAATAAAGAATTAATTGATGAGGCTTTTTACGGGGCTCTTGGTGGCTTTGGGCTCAAGGCAGTCACCAGCCTGCCCGATGGTAGGTCCGCCTGTGCGGTGTTGCTGGGCAGGTTGAGCTAATGATGGTGAGCAGCCTGCTGTGACTCTGCTGCAACACTGTTATTATCATGTTCATATTCAGAGTCACAGAATGTAAAAACACTTTATATGTGACAAACCTGGAGAAGATTTCCAGTTGTGACAGTTTAATATCTTTAAAATGTTGTTGGGCTTAGAGAAATAATAAGAAAAATGATCAAACCATAAAGGAGTATTTTCATCATCATCATCAGGCCATGTGTAAATGCTGCTTTATTTCACTGCAGTTGTCACAAAGCTATAATACAAAGTCATGAGATCTCAGTGGACAGTCACATCACAGTCTGTCAGTGTTTGCTCAGTTTTAAATTCTGTTCAGCAAAGCATGAAATTCAGAAAACCTCAGCTACTTGGCAGATGTTGAGATGTTTCTGCTTAACAGAGTCGTGACATGCTGAGATGCTAAGCTATGTACAGCCAGCCAGTTTAATGTTTAAATGTTCATCACAATCAGAATCACCTCAACAGATAAAGCAGTGCAGAAATGATCACTGGCATCACTCAAATGTCCCCTTTTGTCCACGTGAGCGATGGAAAGCAGAATGTTTGAACCGAAGAGTTTGGTCACAGCGGAAACACGCAGTCGACACAGAACGTAAAACAACGCGGATGTTAACAAGAAGCCTCCTGGAGAGTCTGCAGTCGGACAGTTTCCTGCTTTTATTCCCTTCAAAATCTAAACTCCTTGCTGCCGTCTTAACCTGTCGAGATGTCAGCCTTCTAGCAAACATGTAACACGATGAGCATCTGGTTGCGTAGTTTAGCCAGTTAGCTGCTTTTTACTAAGCTAAGATGGACAGAAAGAAACTGGTAGCGTTGTTAGCTCGATGGCTAATCGGTAACTTTACAGCTACCGAATGATGACTTCACTACCACACATCTTACATTTGTGTCATACATTTATCTTTAAAAGAATATTAGATATATTAATATCCTCATCCTCGGGTGCTAATTAGTAAGCTACATGGCTAGCTCTGGCCAGTGAACTCACCAGGTCTACCTTCGGACAGCTATGGTCACTTTTTACTTGGAGATCATTATAAATAGATTCTTGGAAATTATTGAATGCCAGATTTTGTCATCATCTGTAGCGTACAACTTTAAAAGTGGTTCTGCCTCGTATGACAGCTCAGTATGTGTCAGTGCAAAATGGAGAAGACTAGCTAGCAGTGCTGAGCGAGTTATAATACACAGCGATAATGTGAATAAAAATAAAGCTGCTGGCTGTTGATTGTACAGGTGAGTTGTGGATTAGGTTATGGGTCTATTCAAATTAATTGACATTGTGTTAATTCTCATTCATTTAAGCAGCACGGGCTAATATCCAAACCTTTATACATCTCACAGTTTAAGTTTCACTTTAGTTGTCTTAAAGGGAGATCGTTAGCATTTCGCTATAACCTGCTATGCTAACAGCTGTGGTGAGAAACAAATGCTCGACTAGCTATCGAGGTACCTGTAGACTTTCTAAGTAAGTCCCCAAGTCTTTTGTCGCAGGAGGGACTTTTAAACAAAACGCAGCAACATGGCCGCTCCGAACATTTCAAAGTAAAGCGTGAAGTGAAATCTGATCCAGAACCTTCTGACACGTTGGTGGAGTTCACATCATCTCACTTTAGCTGTCCTCTCAACACACATTCGGTGACACTTTATATTAAGTTAGTTGTTTATTTCACTTTTTTACAGAAAGTCGATATGGTTAACAGAGATTGGTTTCCTCGATGAGCATCTCTGAGAAGATTTAAAAACAGATCAATTAGATTTGTTTAATCCTTTAATTTTGGTCCTTTTTCAAGTAGTAGAGAACTTAATTTAAAGTGTTACCTTATTAGATTTAACATTTTGGATGTGTTTTTTTTTTTATTTGTTGACTATCAAACTGCCAAACATCTACCGCGACAAGATGTCACACAAATGACTCAAAGTGTGAGAATCTGGAGAAATTTTAGGTCGTTGGGAAGAAAAGCACCACAGCCAGTTGTCACCTGGAAGAGCAGTCAGCTCTAAGTTAGCTATAGTTAGCTAAAGTTAGCCTACTGTAAAACTATAAAATGATTCTGATGTGAGCTTTTAAATCAAATGTCAGATCTGTAAGTGGAGTTTCCACATTTTACATTTTTTCCTCTCCACATAAAAGTCCAAATAAGTCAAACTGGTTTCAGACACACCACTACAGGTGCCACTGTTCCAACGACCCATTGTTTCATTTTTCAGACTTTCAGATTTTTTTTTTTTACTTTTGAGGTTTTTGGGCTGTCAGAATAAAAGACGTTGCATTAATCTGGACACAGCGTTGGAGGCGGAGCCCTGCTCGGTGGCGTTTTAGAGCCAAACAAAATCGACTTCCTGAATGAAAACACTCAGATCGTCCGTATGTTTGGCCCACAGAGCGAGCGCACCAGAGACTTCCACCGACCGAGCCAGCTAACTTCCTGTTTAGCGTCCAGCTAACTTGAACAGATACAATATTTGAATCGTCGGCTCAAATTCTGACAGTGAAACGAGTCCTGTCCCGGTCTGTGATGCTCAAAAAAATTGATCCACCGTTTAACAGACGCTTCTGTAAGCTTATGGGAAAAAGTCTTTTTGGGCTGCAGCGCATCACGTGATGATGTTTGGCCACTACAATAACTGGCTCCAAAGCCTGGAGCTCCTCCTGGAGGCTGGGAGTCCCCGCGTTACGTAGAGTGTAAATCAGTGATAACGCTGATCTTTGACTCATCTGACCTGGTGATATTTCTGACTGGGACCGATGAAATTCTTCGCCAGTTATAAGTCTTGAAAGTCTTCGGCTCAATTACATTTTTGTAAATTTTCAGCAATGTCTAACAAGCAGTTTAAACTAATTTTTTACCTGGCAGAACATTACAATCCCTCATTTCCTGAGGATTGTAGGAGAATATCATTGGCCGGCTCCAATCATCTCACATGAACTCATTTCTCCAGACGCACCATCGTTTGAGCCGGTGGTGTGGCTACAATCACGGACAAGCACGACAGAAATGAAGCATTATGATCCAAAACTTATTTTACCCACTTTATGGAAAATTAAATGAAGAAAAAGCAAAACAAGTTTGACTAAAACCAAGAAGCTCCCATCTGCAAATGTGTCTCATTTAGTCAACAGAGACTTCAAGTTCCTCCGGTGCGACGACAGCACACATGGTTAAGCTTTTTTGTTTGAAGGGTGCCTGTTTGATTCACGACTTTGTTTTTTGCGTCTGATTCTTGACGTTTCCATATCATCGAGGCTTGAATGTCGTAACCGCCACGTCTCTCGTGTGTGTGTCATGTGTGGAAATGAGCTACTCGTTGTGTTTTAATCTGACAGAAGAATGGGAGGCAGGAGTTGGCGTCCCGTCAGAGTTTAATCAGCAGCTGCTTTGGATTCTTCTGAGACTCAAACACATGGACCTGGAAACCTGAAAGAGTCTGAACTAAGAACACTGGAACAGCTGGGTTTGATACCAGCAACAGTTTGTCTTTGGTGAGGAATGATACAAGCCACAGTTATTACAGTCTAATGAGCCAAAACAGATGTGTATTCGAAGAAAGTGGGTGAAGCTGTTAGTCCAGGTCTTGGTGTAATCCGGATTAGTCTGGAGGTCTCAATCTCTGTGGTTCATCCTCTGGCTTCACTCTGTTTTGTGGTTCCCGGATTTTAGTTCGTTGCTGGGGCAAAGATCCAACACACAGGTCTTCCTTTTCTAGGTCTTCCATTTCTAACGAGCAGATCCTCGCCGTTAATGACTCAGGTGAAGTGGGGCATTCGGCTGCAGGTTCTGTAAGAGAGGGAACGTTCATCAAAATCCTCTTTTTCGTTGTTCAATTTTCACTGAACAGAGAAAACAAGCAAGACAATCTGAACAGATGGTAAGAAAGGTAAGAAGGAAACAGACGTACTTCTCTGGGAAATGTTTATGAGTACAGTACTTGACTTTTGTCTAATCAACAACCACGAGCTGAACACAAAACCCCATTAAAACCAGTGGAATTCCTCCAAGAAGTTTGTTGAACATGTGATGGGTTGGGTGAAACGTCTCGAGCTTCAAGTCAGCATCAGATATTTAACCACCATCTTTTCTGAACATTAACAGAGCTTTGAGTTCCTGCTTCAGTTGACAGGAGGAGGCTTTGTTGGATCGACAGACTGTAAGAGAAGCCCACTTATCCAACAGCTGCTTTTGGAAAATAACTTTAGAGGATAAGTAACACTTGAGCAGACGTGTGCTGTTGGGAAAGTTTCCCTGAGATACATTTAGTCTGGAGAGAGTAGATTCCATCATCTACCAGCCTTCTCTCTCGTAAAGACATCTGAAACAGTACCACTAAGGTCTCCATGACACGACATGATATTTTCATGTTTTCTTGTAAATATCCCCGCTAGGGAGGGACTTGTTGCTGACTGGAAGCTCATTGTGAAGACGGACAGATCTGGACAGAACAATACAGCCTCCGAGAAGGTGGAGGCCAGTTTGATGACAGGGAACACAGTACCGAGGTGTTTTTTGCTGGTTTTGGCTCCTGGCACTCCAGGGCCCAGTCAGCAAATAGGACCACATACTGAGCTAATGGCGGTACATTTAGCAATAGTTAGACCTTATTTTAGCAACAATCTGATCATCAGGAAAATCCATAAATCATCTCTACTATAACCATCCTCTGTTGTTCTTGGAGGCTGCGTGTAGCCTTGGTCCAGAGGTTTTCATAGAGAGTTGAAGTCCTGCCCGTTATTTCAGGAAAATATGTATCGTAGTAAACAGAATGAGGGACACATAATGTTTTGATTCTTTGAAGTACACACACTAAACCAAACATTAAAACCAAAGGCAGGTGACCATCTCGTTACAATCAAATGTTCTGCTGGGAAACCTTGGGTACCGGAATTCATGTGGACGGCACTCGACAATCGACAATGACACTCCCCGACGTCACTACCCCCGAGCAGGACAATGAGCCCTGACACACCAAAACAACTGCTCAGCAATGACCCCAAGACTGTGACAAAGAGCTGAAGGCGTCAACCTGGCCTCCTAATTCCCCAGATCCAAATCTGATCAAGCATCCGTGGGACGTGCCGGAACAAGTCAGAACCATGGAGGCCCCACGTTGCAACCCACAGGAATCAGAGGATCCACTGTCAATGCCAGACCACACAGGACACCCCCAGATGTCCTTTGCCCACAGCAAATCCGATCCAGGGTGGGGTTTCTGTTGGTGGGACTTGTTCCTGCACATCCAAGGCATGCTTGATCGGTTTGGGATCTGCAGAATTTGGAGGCGGGGACAATGTTGATCTCTCAACTTGGGTCATTCCTGAAGAAGTTTCTGAGGTGTGTCGAGGCTCATAGTTCGCTGGAGGGGCAACTGCGATCAGGGAGTCCCGTTGCCATGAGGGGGTGTGCTTTGGTCCGCTGTGATGTTTGGAGGAGAGGTGTGTGTCAAGTGATGTCCACATGAATGACCCAAGGTTTCCAGCAGCACATTGCATCGTAACAAGATGATCAACTGCCTTACAACAAAAAGGTCCTGGGTGCGAGGCAGGGCAGAGTGTGTGCAGAGTTTCCTCAGGGTAGTCTGGTTTCCCCCACCATTAAAATAACATGCACACTAGGTTAATTCTCCAGTCAGTGACCAAGGATCTGGCTCAGATCTGGAGTTGGTGCGACTGATCACTGCTCCCCAAGTGCAGAGTACCAGTTTCACTACGTTGTATAAAATAAAGGTTCTTCCTTCTTCACCTGTCAGTGATTTTAATGTTTTCTCCTGTTTATATTTTAAGAAGCCTGTGTTGATCATTACAGTTTTACGTTATTTTAAACTTCAGTCCAGTTCATTGTGCCTGATGAAACTTGTTTCTGCAGCACTAACATCACATTTCCTCCTTTCTAACCAGCTCCTGAGGTTTTTGTTGATGGTGGGGTTCAGCATTCCTCCATGCAACATAAGCCATATTTACCGCTTACGTGGCCTTTGCTACTTTTGTGCGCTTCATCCTTTTCCTCCTCATGAGGGTCACCTGAGGCCTCTTCAACCCTGCGATCAGCAGCAGCAACCTGGGCCGCGACTTGGTGAGCCAGCTTCTCAGTAGCGTCCCCTTGGGAAACCTGAAGGAACAACAGCAGTCAGTGAAAGCCGGGACATACCATCACATTTTAATACCGTCTGGTTATTGATATTTTATCACCAAGTCTTTGTTAATAAAACCAGAACGAAAACATTAAGATTTAAACACCAGTCCAGTTAAAACCACAACCACAAAAATCCTTCAAATAGCACAGAATCCTTCTTAACACACCAAATATGGAGATATATTCTTAAACCAGACTCGTGGCTCCAAGGCCCGGTACCACTGCTCATTCCACCATTTTGATCCAGACTGAAATACGTCAACAACTTTGTTGATCCTCTGACTTCTCAACAAGCGCCATCATCAGGTCAACATTTGAATGAGGAGGACTTCATATCATCAGGAGGAGAGGAGGACTTTATATCATCAGGAGGAGAGGAGGACTTTATATCATCAGGAGGAGAGGAGGAGGACTTTGTATCATCGGGAGGAGGAGAGGAGGACTTTATATCATCAGGAGGAGGAGGAGGACTTTATATCATCAGGAGGAGGAGAGGAGGACTTTATATCATCGGGAGGAGGAGAGGAGGACTTTATATCATCAGGAGGAGGAGAGGAGGACTTTATAGAAGATCAGCAGACGATAGAATCACATCAGCACATTAATAGTTTGTGTCTCTAGTTTCAGGTCTCTATAAAGATTTTCTTTCATAACAGACAGAAAATATTTAACTGTACAAAACAGGCTGAAACGTGAAAACACAAGATCTCTTTGAATCACAAACACCAGCTGGATGTAAACTTAACAACTTTCTGTCCCACAGATCGATCAGAAATGTGTTACAGGCCACAAAAACATCAAGATGGAAACTTGTTAACTCATGTCAGCATTTCCTCTGGTGGCTTTTTGTGCTCCGACAGGTTTTTAACAAACCCTCAGGTTAATAATGTGGAACAGATGATCATCGTCAGGAAATATCTCTCACAGTTAACAAACTTCTGCGTCAGCTTCAGATTTCTGTTAAGTCGTGTCGGTCACAGCAGTTTGATGAGTACAATTCCATCCCCAGCATTGTGGAAACTACAGAAATACACTGTAATAAACCACCTGACACGTCTCTTGTGGTCGTGACAAATAACAACATATTTCTCCATTAATCGTTATGGACTTGCATTTGTCTTCCACTCTACTGACGCCTCAGCGCTTTACAACACTTCACACTCTGATGGCCGAGTCCAAGGTGCCACCTGCTCATCAGGAGTAGTTGGGGGTTCAGTCTCTTGCTCAAGGATGCTTCGACATGTAGCCAGGGGCAGCCAGGGAATCAAACTAGCGTCCTTCCGATTTACTGGACAACCTGCTCTACCTCTTGACCCACAGCCTTGTTGTGTGTTGTGCATGTAAAACACCAGGAAACGGTGGAAAAACAAGACAACATCCTCAAGCACAACGAGACGTCAGTGAAGGAGAACCAGAACTACGAGTCTACGAGCAACTGTAGTCAGTTTATGAATTAAAAACATAATAATCAAGCAATGACAGGGTCGTCAGTGACGTCACAACCGACAGGGTCGTCAGTGACGTCACAGCCGTCAGGGTCGTCAGTGATGTCGTCTCCTGACTTAAACATTGTAGCTGCTCCTGTATATCAGCAGCTCACAGAACTGAACCAGAACCAGAACTGCAGTTGTCTCAATATGAGCAGATTTATTGTAATGTTCGTCTTGTTCACGACCTTCTCTGACCCGGTTGGCTCCATGTTGGTTCTGGTGCCGTGCTGATGAGACGATGTAGTTCACTGAGCTTTAACACAAAACTACATGAGGTTTGACTTTAACGACAACAAACTGACAAACATCATGTGTGAGACTCTGACCCAGTTCAGACCGGATCAGTACTTTATCTGTCTCTCTTCAGTCACTGCAGACAATTTCCTCCCGGCTCAGAAAAGGTAGTAATGAGATGAGAATCACATTAAATCTGCTCGTATTGACAACTGCAGTTAGCTCGCTGCTGCGTGGGACTGACTCCACAAGGTTCCAGCGAGTGTTAACGAGACGTCACTAACGACTCCGCGGCTGTGTCGTCTCTGTGATGACGTGTTGTCAGTCTGATCTTTCATTCAGCATCGTATATGTGATTCATGACGCAATTTGAACGGGATCGAGAAAGATATCCGTCTCTCGCTGTGAGGGGCGTGGCTTCACTCAGACACATCTACCGGCAGCTACAGGTGTGATTGTTGAAAACAACATGGCGGCTCTGCTAGAGGTTAGCATAGCCACTTTAGCATCAGCTCTATCAGAGGTTTATTCCATTAAAGAAGAGAAGAGAGCGACACTGAAGGATGTTTCTCTCCACTGTCTGATTCACCGACTGGCTCCTACTGTTGACCTGATTGGTTGAAGTTAGACAGACGGCTCGTCCAATCAGCTCACAGGTGTCTGTCCTTCAACTGTAACAGACAGACTCAGTGTCACACGTATCCTCACATGTCAGTTCATGTTGGCGTGAGAGATCGATTATTAAAATGTTTGTTAATATTCTTTCAGCTCTGTAACGACCGTTTATTCACAGAAATAACGGATGAGAGCGACAACACAAAGTGCTGATTTTTGTTTTGCTCGCTTTACTTCCTAGTTTGAACTTTTGGCCGTCCAATCACATCCAGAGCTCTCGCCTTGCCGCCGTGGATCAAAGTCTCACTTGTTCTGCAGCCTCTCTGTCACACGGCCTCTATCAGAGCGAATGGACCCGGACCTGAACCGGTAACACACCTCACTGAAGGCCCAGAGCCCGGCGGTCTTCACAAACAGCTGCCACCTTTGTGTCTTTATACGAGTTGTGACCCGATGGAACACAGAAAAACCTCTCGATTGTTTGGACTTTGTGCTGGTCGAGCACACTGAAACCAGCCAGAGAGAAATCTAGCAACGTGTAGACGCGGAGGGCCTTGCTGACGCCATTGTTGTGGCCGCGGGGCTGGATGTTAAATGTACCGAGGGGAACATTGTTTGTGCTGCTGCAGCCCCCTCACCCCTCCTCCCCTCACACTCATCCTTTTCATTATCCTCATGTGATCGACTCCGGGTCAGCTTGGTCTTCCCCTCGCGGCCTCCTCCAGGTTTCATCTTGGCTTTTAACTGTCCTCTTCTGGTCCACGTGACGACCAGCTGCCATCTTTAAATCCTCTTCAGGCTCGACTGAAGTTCACGAGCGTTTCTTCGGTGTCTCGCCGGCCTCGACTTTACCTCTCACACTTCTCTCCTCGTCGTTTGTCTCCATACCTTTTCCGTCAGTCTCACCTGGTTCTGTGTCTTCTTCTCCTGGTTTGTCTCTTTGTATTGTCATCTGTGTTTGCTGTGGCGTGGGCCGTTCTGTTTATTCCTTCTGGAAATCTTCTTCTCTGCAGCTCCATCTAACACAAGCACTTTCAGCACCTTACCTTGTTGCAGCTGTTGGTTTAAATCACATCATCCTGACGTTTTCGTCCCCTGTTGTTTGTCATCCAAGTTGTTTTTTCCCCTAAACAAGCCTACCACACCTCCATCACCTCCTCCACCTCCTCCTCCTCCTCCATCTCTGGTGTGTTTTGGTACTGACCGGTCGCCGATGTCCTTAGACTCAGAGGAAGCAGGTAACTTTGACATTGTCCTCGTCCGTCCCGGCCGGCAGCAGCTCAGCGAGAGGAGCTCCCTCTTAATATCTGAGTCACCTAACAAACCAGCTGGCAGATCATCAGCAGCGACGTCACCAACGCTGCCTTCTGTCTGCTCCAGCATGAAAAGAACCATTCATCCCAAAACTTGGTTGATCCAAGAGAGAACTTTATTTCCGCACACAGCAGAGAATAGAGGTACTACTAAGTTGTTTTCAAAGCAGATCGGTCGCTGACAAAAACCACAACACTTGCCTTAAATTCATCAAGAGTCCGAGTTCTCACTGCGAGGCTCTGAAACCGTTTAAAAGTGGAGCGTCGCTGTCGTCCACACCCGAGCTCTCCATCCCCTCCACGCTCCACCTCAGCACACAACTTAGCAGTACTCTACCTCCACTCGCTACCTCTGCACAAGGAACACAACAGAAAGCAGTCCTTACCAATTGACCCCACACATTTGTTAGGTTATGCCCCCGGCGTCCCTGCAGAGGCACATATATGATCCCGCTGCAGTTTTTTCCTCTCGCACTAGAAGGTTCAGCCGGGACGCACAAACAAACCTGCTCAATAAAAGGAGGCCATGAACCGGCCGGGTGGGGCCTGAAGCAGGAGGGTCCACTCAGCACTTCTGACGGCTCCCAGCACACACAGCCAATCAGGGGGCACGCCTCACCTGTTGCCATGACGCCGGGCACCGACCAGGCCGGTCACATGGTCACAGTGAGGGAAATAGATTTACTCGAGTACTGTACTTTCCACAAAACTGAACTTACCTGTGTGTGAACACGGATGGACTACAACCAGGTGGACTGATGATCATATACATGTAATCAGATTACTGATCAAATAAAGTAGTTTGCTTTAGTAATCTGTAAAGTAACTAGTAACTACACTTATCAATTAAATGTAGTGAAGCAAAAAGTACAATATTTGTCTCTAAAATGAAAATACTCAAGTAAAGTACTTCAACATGGTATTCAGGTACAGAACTTGAGTAAATGTACTTAGTTACTCTCCATGACTGAGTCAGACGGACAAACTGAGTGTTATAAAAAGTACTCCTCAGTCATACTCGAGTACAAATACTGTGTTAAAATATTACTTTGGTAAAATTAGAGTCACGTATATGAAGTCTGGAAGTATCTGATATTAAATGTACTTAAGTACTAAGAGAGGAGTAAAAGTAAGTTAAACACAGTGATGGAATGTAACTAAGTACATTTACTCAACACTGTACTCAAGTACGACTCTGTGGCCTGAAGCAGGAGGGTCCACTCAGCACTTCTGACTGCTCCTAGCACACACAGCCAATCAGGGGGCACGCCTCACTTGTTGCCATGACGCTGGGCACCGACCAGGCCGGTCACATGGTCACAGTGAGGGAATGTAACCGAGTAGATTTACTCAAGGACAGTACTGAAGTACAGCTCTGAGCTACTTGTACTTTACTGGAGTGATTCCACCTCCTGATCCTTTATACTTCCACTCCTGCTCTGTCTTCTCCACTACAGCTATCTGATAACTTTAGTTATACTTTGCAGATTAAACTTGACTCAGGTGACATCACTCGAGGCAGATTATCAGCCCTCCTCCTGGAGACACTGAAGCATATAAACTTCACTGAGCTGGAGCATCACGTTTTCTTACCGCCTGTGTTCGTCTCCATCAGACCTCATACAGCCGCCATCCACGTCCATGCTTTTATTTTGGTAGGGTTTCACCTCCAGGTCACTACAGGCAGCATGAAGGGACAAAAGAAGACGCTACGAAGGGTTCAGCGGCGTGAAAACATGTTTAATACCACACTGTGTCCAATTAAAGGATAAGCTTTATTACAACAGAGGATGTAATATATGACTCCAGAGTAATCTGTACTCACCAGAGTAATCTGTACTCACCAGAGTAATCTGTACTCACCAGAGTACTCACCAGAGTAATCTGTACTCACCAGAATAATCTGTACTCACCAGAGTAATCTGTACTCACCAGAATAATCTGTACTCACCAGGGTAATCTGTACTCACCAGAGTAACCTGTACTCACCAGGGTAATCTGTACTCACCAGAATAATCTGTACTAACCAGAGTAACCTGTACTCACCAGAGTACTCACCAGAATAATCTTCACTCACCAGAATAATCTGTACTCACCAGAATAATCTGTACTCACCAGAGTAATCTGTACTCACCAGAGTAATCTGTACTCACCAGAGTACTCACCAGAGTAATCTGTACTCACCAGAATAATCTGAACTCACCAGAGTAATCTGTACTCACCAGAATAATCTGTACTCACCAGGGTAATCTGTACTCACCAGAATAATCTGTACTCACCAGAGTACTCACCAGAGTAATCTGTACTCACCAGAGTACTCACCAGAGTAATCTGTACTCACCAGAATAATCTGTACTCACCAGGGTAATCTGTACTCACCAGACTAATCTGTACTCACCAGAGTACTCACCAGAGTAATCTGTACTCACCAGAATAATCTGTACTCACCAGAATAATCTGTACTCACCAGAGTAATCTGTACTCACCAGAATAATCTGTACTCACCAGGGCAATCAGTACTCACCAGAGTAATCTGTACTCAACAGAGTACTCACCAGAGTAATCTGTACTCACCAGAATAATCTGTACTCACCAGAGTAATCTGTACTCACCAGAGTAATCTGTACTCACCAGAGTAATCTGTACTCACCAGAGTACTCACCAGAGTAATCTGTACTCACCAGAATAATCTGTACTCACCAGAATAATCTGTAATCACCAGAATAATCTGTACTCAAAAGAATAAT
>CM077786.1:36495101-36502601 GCA_039737535.1 Lagodon rhomboides
TCAGACACCAGCGTCATGCAGAGACGACCAAAGTGCATCAGTGTCGACACCGTTACACGAAGAACCACAAACACGACCGGCCGACCAGCCACAGACAGCTGACACAGCAACACTTGCATATTATGATGCTATATTACAATCACAGCTACGCAGGACACACGAGAAACCAAAGTCAAGACACGTTACTTCCTGTCGTCGCTGCTCGTTTTCAGCTGTGAACGGATCCGACCGGACTTTTTAAATGAGATAGTTTCAGTCTGTCATCATGTTTGCAGATGATGCTCAACTTAAAGCTGCAAAACTTTAAAGGTGCAGTATGTAAGAATTGATGAACTCCCAACAGATAGTGGGCAGCTATCACCAGAGCAGCTAACTGCTGCTGCCTGTACTCTGTTTATGACTTTGCTGTTGGGTTACAAGAACCCGGATCCTGCTCCAACACATGTTTCTTCAGAGTGACAGAAGAAGCTCAAAGAAATCCACTGGAGTTGTGCAACGTCAATAAACTGGAACCGACCCGGGACCGGACTGAACTGGAGCTGCTACTTCTACTTTATACTTGAGGGACTCTTCTCATGGTGTCGTGTCGGGCCAGATCTCATCCGACCTCCGTCCTATCCAGGACTTTCTGAAGGGTACTATTATGTCGTTTTTCCACCGACAGTACCAGCTCACCTCGCCTCGACTTAGCTCGCCTTTTTAGCGTTCCCATTACCGAAATCTGGTACCTGGTACCTGCTAAAGTGGTGCTTTTTTAGTATCACCTCCGTATAAGTTCCAACCGAGCTGAGCTGATACTTCTGTATGACGTAAGCTGGCAGCCGGCCACTGATTGGACAGAGAGCGACGCCACTTGACGACTCATGACGAGCGCGACGTCCGAGCCTGACACCCGCTACCTTTAAAAACTAGCATCTGCGTTCAGTCAACATAGCGATTACATGGAAGGAACAACGCGCAGGAACACGGCGTGGACCGTAGCAGAGGTGGAGACGCTCCTGAGCGTTGTCGCTGAAGACGCATCCAGAACGAGCTTGATGGTGCGACAGGAAATGAAAAGGTGTACGTGTTTAGCGTAGCCCACGGCTAGCCCTGTTTATGTGTCGCGTGGATAAGTACGTCACTGATGACGACCCGCCCACGTTGATGACGACCCGCCCACGTTGAAGACAACCCGCCCACGTTGATGACGACCCGCCCACGTTGATGGCGACCCGCCCACGTTGAAGACGACCCGCCTACGTTGAAGAGATACTAATTCTAGATGGAAACGCAACGCGTCTGAAACCAAACCAAGTAGAGCCACGCTAAGCTGAGGCGAGGCGAGCTGGTACTGTCAGTGGAAAAACGGCATTCGTTTTTTTTTAAACGTTGGAGATTTCTCACACAAGCACATATGATTAATAAGACCGTCCCTTTACATACGTTTAATGATATTTAAAATGATTTTCTTACCGCAGGATATATAATTCATCAAGACATGTTAAACCGTTACTGCTACTTCTTTTAGCAGTAACAGAGCACTATAACACCTAACTGATAATATTTTAGTAATGCATCGCGACGGTTCTGTAACGCATTAAGATCCTCGCTAACCCGTCCACACCAACATGAACATATTAATACAGCCGGGCCGATGAGTTCTGTGTTCAGTCTCAGTGATGACGCCTGATGCTCGTCATGTCATTACAGGCGACATTATAGAAGCTATAGGTCTGCTGTGTTTTTATCACTGAGAATACATCGATGTCTTAATACATCAGACTGTGATCCTCCGTCTGCTCATCACTTGGGTTATTTGGGCATTTTGCTGAGAGTAACTAAAAAGTGGTGTAATAAGTAATATATTATCATATTACTCTACGCAGACAGTAATATTGTAACATAATCTATATCACTTTAAAATGAAGGTTACTATTAATATATTGCATTTAGAAACTTACTTGCCCAACTGTTTAAAACCTGATTACACATATTTAGCTCGTTGGCTAGCTTCCTGTTTACTCTCTGAGCTGTTTCTGTACACTACAGGATAATATTGTAATATCTTGCTGAGGAAAGGTCAGATTGAGGCAAATATTCATATGGAAGTCTAAAACATCCAAGTTCGTCTTTTTAAATAAAAGAAACTAAACTTCACAGAGTTCAGTCTGAGTTCACAGTGAGAAAGAAGAAAAACAACAAATATGAATGAATTTGTCATTAAAAAAGAAATTCATTCATTCTCAGAGGCAGAAACTGAAGAACTGGGACTGAGGGACTGAACCGACTGACTGAGAGAGGACGGGAAGAAAACCCAGATGAAAACAGGAGAGTCAGACACTGAAAAAACGCTCCAGGTCTTTGAGGTCTGTATGTTCGGGGGTGATTTTACCTTGATTGACAGGTGTCTCGGCCTATCACACTCACTGTGGTGACCACTGCCCATCTGGTCTCAGCTCTTTGGCCGGATCAGAGCTTTCAGTTTCCGTTAGCTGCCAGAAGTGACCGGGCTTCCTCAGAGACGACTACAGATCGGAGCAAACGGTGGTGTCGTACTGGCTGTGACCACTAGGAGGTGCTGTGATTGAGGTGAAGCCATAAACCTCAGGAAGTCCCAGAAAAACAGGAAGAAAACTGTTAATGCGGAGCAGCGTGGAGGAAGTCAGCACTGACGTTTGTTATTGCTGACTTTTAGCATTCTTCTCAAAGTTTTTTGAAAGAATCGGACGAACGCTGCACAGATTTGAGCTTGGAGTTTAATTTTAGAAGGCTCGAAAGTTCTTTGATGTTCAGCTTGTCGTCACAGCACCTAATCAATTCCCTGAACGATCAGCGATCTTTCTGTTGGACGATTGATCGGATTCCTGGCAGGTCAGACATGTTGCTCGTCTTTCTGGAGTTGAGCAGATTCACGGTCCGATTTCCAAACATGGCTGCGGTCAAAAGATCTGCACTTAACTGACGTTAGCTCATTTTAGTATTATTCAAGGACGAGACATTAAAATCTGGACGCAGCATTGGAGGCGGAGCCTAGTTCATCTGTATTAAAGCTGCTCAGTGAACTTCCGGGTATAAAAATGCTCAGATCATCCACGTTGTGCGGTCCAGAGGGCGAGCACACTACAGACTTCCACCGACCAGGCCGGCTAACTTCCTGTTTAGCGCACAGCTAACTTTAATGGGGATAAAATAATTTAATCATTCGGCTCTTCTAGACTTTCCAAAGACCTTTGCTAGAGAGGTCGAGCTTTTACGTATGTTGTTTGTTGGTTTGACGGCAGGATTAAACAAAAACTACTGAACAGATTTCCACCAAAAGTGGATGGAGGATGAGTCTCAGCCCAGACAGACCACATTTTTCATGCTGATCCAGGAAGTTTTTCTCTCTTTCGTTAACATTGTGAGATGTTTGGATCAGGTGGATCTGAAGAAAAAACAAGTGTATTTAGGGGGCTGGTATCTACGAATGAGAACAATTTGATGCAGATCCATAAATAAAATAGTTGGATCTAGGTTTGATTGGATTGAAGGGGACTGTTATTCATTGGCAGAGGTATGCACTCTACTGAGTGCTTCTAGTTGAAGAAGATTTTTTACATGTGGTAGCTGCAGCCGTCTTCTGTAACGTGACAAGATTTGATGAAGCGCATAATTTCAAATCAGTCGTCTCTTTAAAACATCAGGATGACGAGTTGACACATAAACATATTGCTCTTGAATTCAGATATAATCGAGTAATCAGACTAGTAATCAGATTACTGTCGTGTCCACTGGCTCCATTCAGAGCTGAAAACTCATCAACGTGCAAACATGCAGCGTTATTTTATAAAAGCTAAAACTCCAGACTAACCAGCCTGTGATCAACATCGGACACATTCAGTGCCTCATTCTCACATTCACTCCGGGTATAAAAGAACTGGACACACAGTGTTCAGTCTGCATGAAGGTGGAGACATTCTGTCGCCTTCGCTCAAATAAACTCAAGATTCTCAGAGGAAAATGGCGCTAATGTCAGTAAATCTGGTCGGTTGGCTGCAACCAATCCGCTGAGAGTCTGGTCCTTCCACGAGTTCTTCTCACTCTAAACGGCCAATCACCGAGCGTTGTTAATATGATGTCATGCAAAACAAACAACACACAGTATGTGGAACTGGTGACATCATGGACACCATCGTCTTTTTGTCAGTTGTAGGAATAACTTCCATCCGTCCACTTGAATCAAGGAGACACATCTCTTCCTGATTCCAGCTCACTGCTGAAGTGTGTAAACCTTCTTCTGATCGGGAGTGCAGACAGCCACTGAGAGCGGACCCTTCAGTATCTGGTGGTTCTGAACAGCCAAACAGACGTTGTGGACCAGACCTCATGGGACCGGGTCAAACCCACCAAGTTCACCCTTATAGCAAAATCTTCTTCATCACAGTGCCAGAAACAGTATTTAGAACAAGCGCATTGCCGCCTGTTGTTATTGCCGATATCATGTGAAGGTCTAAAGTCTTGAAACCCTCCTGAGAACCAAAGGTGCCATCGAGACCGCCACGGTTCTTTCTATAGTGTCTGATCTGAGTAAAAATCCGCCACGCTCCAGTTTCAGTCTCGCAGAATGACGCTACAGACGTAACAAAGTGCTTTTTCCATCACGGACCATCAGGAGGCTTCAGAAGCTCCTTTATGATATCTGGAAACTGAACAGTTTGAGTTCAATTCCCGTGGACTGACTCCACGTCCAGCTTAGGAGAAGCTGTCCTTATCGGAGTCAGGGGAAGGAGGCCGTGATATCTCGAAGAAGGAGCCCGACGATTTCCTGGATTTGAGAAGTCGCAGCATCTCAGCCAGCTGAGCCTCCAGCGCTGCCATGCGACTGTTCAGAGATCTGATGTCTCCTCGTAGTTCTTGTTTCAGCTCCATGAAAGAGGCCTGGATGCTCTGCTCAGGTATCGGACAGAAGACCCTCTTCTCATCAGACTGGACCGGGCTTTGCTCCTGCGGTGTTCTGGCACCACCGACATTGTCCAAACGTAGGTCACTCTTTGTGATGCCGCTGTCACAGGAGTCGGTTTTCTTGAGGGACATCTCATCATGAGACTTAGTTCTATCGGGTAGCGTCTCCATGGACTCAGCCTTCGAGACGCTGCTCCACGAGTCGGCCTTCACGACTGACTCCTTGAAGCGTCCCCAGCCTTTAGCTTTGGGCGGCTCCGCAGATTTACAGCCAATCAGATTTCCGTTTTGGGTAGCGGGAGCATGGAGCATGACTCGGCTGGAGGTCCTGGATGAGGAGGATGCGGTGGATGTTGAGGAGGTGGTGGGTGTAGCTAGGCTCTCAGTCACCATGACTATACTAGTGGAGGCCAGGACCTCTGGACCTTTAGGTGGCTCCAGGGAAATGACTCCTTTCTCCACGTCACCGGCGCCCTGATTCACCTGCTCGGTGGCGAGTCGGGCCTCCCTCTGCTGCCGGAAACGTTGGAAGAGTCGCCGCACTGGATGGTCCGGAGGGAGGTTCAGAGGAGCCTCGTTCTTCCTCTTCAACATCTCCTCCTCCTCACGTTTCACATCACTGATCTTCCGGAAGACGATCTGTGAAAAGACAAGAAAACAGAGAAACTCTATTGTCAAACAAATATCTTCATTTTGTTTTTTTCTCAGCAACAATTACTCCAAAGAATCAATGACATGATTTGTGTTGGACTTCTGTGCTCAGTTTGACTGTGGAGGGATGTAAATACAATCCCAACAGAGATCTCCACAAACCTGAAGACATGATTCTTATCACGAAACCCAAAATGGAGACATCCATTAAAAATTGACCTGTAGCCTCATTTATAAAACGGACCTTAGATCAATTTTGATCTTGACACCACCCACCCGACTACTGATGCAGGGAAAGTACACCCCCTCATGGCAACAGTACTCCCTGACGGCAGCGGTCCACCAGCAGGACAATGAGCCCGACACACTGCTCAGGAATGACCTGAGGAACATGACTAAGAGCTCAAGATGTTGACCTGACCTCCAAACTCCTGAGATCCCAATCCGATCGAGCATCTGTTGGACGTGGCTCCAGTCTGATCTAAAGAGGACCCACGTTACAGAGCACAAAACTCAGAGGATCCACTGCCAACGCCCTCAGAGGTCCTGTGTCAACGCCTTGATGGGTCAGAGCCAAGTCCGACGCACGGTGGGGCCACCACGGTTCTGATTTGATCCAGCTTGTCCCACAGATGTTCAATCAGGATTTGAAAATGAGTTGAAAATATTGAACTCAAGCGAGGACTTCTTGTCACGCTGAGTTGTGAAAACGTGAGCAACGCCAATCAAAAATCATAATCCTGCGATCAAACTTGCGTGTAACACAATCACACCATAATACTGTGACTGGCCACTGGGCAGTGCCACCAAGTCCAGTTGGCATTTCCACTGACAGTGTTGGTTGCGTCTAGTCGACTCCGTGTCGCGCTGCTTTGCGTCTCCGTCACCAGTTTAAGACCAGAGTCAGTGTGTTACTTCAGACATCTGCTTTATTTTAGTTTCATCTTGTCCTCGTGTTGAGTTGATGATGGTGAAAACATTTCCTGGATTTGACGATTTCAGTAAGACGCACCTTGAAGTCGTCCTGTTGCAACAGAACCAAATCGAGTTAAACCGAGGCAGCACACGTGTAAAGAAAAGCCCAACAGGTCTATAAAGCATTCATGGTCCCTGTAAATGTTTTCATTAACAGATTACAGGAAGCTGCCTGTCATTTATCATAATATATAGAAACATACAGTTGATGTTGTGGGATTTGCACCAGTAGAAACCTTAATGGAGCCCAACAGGCTGGTGATGCATGCTGGGGGAAATGTTCATGTTGATCAGACAGATCTGAACCAGAACCACCCCGAGCTTCAGGCAATCAATTAAAACTGCATGATTAACAGAGTCAACTGGAGCCCTGGCATCTGATGTTGTGATGACTCAGCATCTTACAGCGAGTCGTTTATTATTAAAGAGACATCTCAGCGCTGCAGAAAGCTCTGAGCCCTGACGGGAATAAAGAGAGAAATTAGGAAGAGCCCTTTTTATTCTAACGCTTTGATCAAGACGTCAAAGAAAGAAGGAGATAGTTTGAGATTAAAGAGTTGAGCTAAACATCTTCACTCTGGTGTGTAAAGACGAACGAGAGTTTGGGAGCTGCTGGTCTGACACATATCCAGCTCCTGAAAGTGTCCCAGGTGTGTCGGTGGTCCAGGTGTGCTGGTGTCCTCCCTCTGGGCTGCTTCTGTTGCAGGAAGTGAAGGTCACGTTACAGCTGACCGGGCTGTAAATCAACGTGTGCGTACATTAACGGTGTCGTGGGAGCGTCCGGCGACATGCGACCTCCTGAGTCTGAGTGTCTTTATTCTGCAGAGACAGCGAGGCTTCCCCCCTCAGCGATGTCATCAGTATGCCGAACCCTGAGCCAATCACTGAGCTCCTGACCTGCTGAAATTGGATCGTATGGACGGAGCGGGTTGCAGCTGGACGGTTCTATCA